>PVJA010002595.1:0-104867 GCA_004027025.1 Myocastor coypus
TCTTCTTCTTCTTCTTCTTCTTCTTCTTCTTCTTCTTCTTCTTCTTCTTCTTCTTCTTCTTCTTCTTCTTTCTTTTATTTAATTGGTACAGAGTCTCATTATGCAGCTTGGACTTACAATGATCTTCCTTTCTCAGCCTCCCCAGAGATAGAATCACACATGTGCACCACCACACCTTGTCTCAGTGGCCAGCTCAGTTTAGGGCCAGCACAGCATGCAGTACCAGGGATCAAACCTGGATCCTTACATTTGCCAGGAAGGTGCTTAGGCTGCCGAATTATGTACCTAGCCTTAAAACGTCATTTTTAACTCACAAAATATATTGAGCTCTACCTTCTGGAAAGAGACTAGTAAACATTTCTTTTATTATTTGTGTACATTCTAATAACATTTCAAAGATATAATGTATACTTAAGCCATTTCCTAAAACATCAGTGGCCCTGCATGTGTGGTCTTTGCAAAATTAAATGTTTTCTGAGCTGGGAAGGAGGATGCGAGCTTAACCTACACAGAAAAACAGCAGGATCAGACAAGTCACTGCACTGAGATACCACTTGGGGCCAGATTTTATTAGCTGACAACTCATAATGGATTGACAAAAGCAAAACATCATTAACTTGAATCTACAAAGTCGACATTTCCATATGCAAATAGGAGCTTGCACATATGTGCCTGTGTACAAGTCTCATTGCTTGTTTAGTTGTCTGTATGTCCTTTCTGTTGCTTTCCTTTGTCTCTAAGATCCCAGTGGACAGGAACTACGTCTTGCAACCCACTTGGCAAAACAACAACAGGTGCACAGATTTAGGCTTCACTAATTTTTTTTTTTATGATAATGATGGTGGTGGTGTTGATTTTTCTCTCACATGCCTAAGATTTACACAGTAATGTCAGTACCCATGAGTAAAAGAATAGGCATGAACAATGTGTTTGAGCAGTGAGACATGAAAGTTACTGTATAGTTAGCTAACAAAGACAGACTGAACTGGCCATAAGGCTCAAATTGCTAGAAAAATATTCATCCAAATTTCCAATATGGCTTAGGTTCGCAATACAGATTTTGCCAAAATAGGTTCCCTTCTTTGCAAACTGAATAACTCATATTTACTTGGGGAGTGATAAGGTGATGAAATTTTCCTTTTTTCTTGTAAATCTTTGTGATTCAGTGGTGTAAAATGAAAATAATAATGACAGACAGCCTGTCTAACTCTGTCTCATGGGAAACTGTTTTAACCTCTCTAAGCATTAAATTATTCTTGGGTAATTACAATTTATTTTTGTCCCCACAAATACATCCTTTGGTCTGGGCTCAGGTGACTTTAGAAATGACCGATTCTACCATTTCCTTTAGGAAAGCAAATATTGGAGCTGTTCTCCAGCACGCCTCTCTGAACCACCCAGGAAACTCTACCAGCTCCACAATCTCCTCAGATTCTTTGTTTCCCCCCCTTTCTTTGTCCAAGCATTCTGCTAGCCTGTCATTTCTTGGCTTGCCACCCTTTTTCCATTGTGTACACAAATGCAGTGTGTTACGATGGAGGAGCAGCACCTGGTTCGCCTCTCTGAATTCTATCACTCACTCTCTCATGAAGATTTTGCTCTGGGCATTGCAGCTGGCATTCTTTGCATTCTTTTCCTTGCTGTTGAGCAGTTACACAGGGAAGAGTAATGAAGGCTTGCACTGTCCAGCCCCGCTTGCCTATCTGTCTTGCATCCTCCTTTTACCAACGGGGAAACACATGTTTTTCAACCTCAATTTTCACTGATGAAAATTTTGCTCAATTTCACAGCTTGACTTCGGAATTTTCCCAAGTGGTGGTAAATACTCTTCACCGGCCAAACAAGCCCATAATCTACAAGCATGTTTGGAAAGAACACTTAGAAATTTCCCTCAAGCTTTAGTACCAGATAAATAGAAGGAAGAAAAGTTGTTCTTAAATCAGCTTCTCTACCACTCAAGACACTAACACACTTACTGATTGTAAATTTGGGGAGCGTATTTAACATGGGTCTATGGAATATATTAGGTTACTAAAAGGGAAACATACAGATACTTATTATAGTAAATAACTGAAGTACAGATATGGTAGTATTTGAATGCGGAAAGGCAGAGATGGAGGGGCGGCTATGTGTAGCTTCAGGTTAAGATATGCAGCAAATCAGTTATAGTTGGATGGAGGACGCATTTGGAGCTTCTTCCCTGTGCGCACTGTGTGATTTGCTTAATTTTTTTTTTTTTTTTTAATAATGTGTCTCTGTCCTTGTGGAATGTATTCCTCTTACTTCTGTTGAGGAAACCACTATATTCCAAGTTCCTTTTCTTAGCTTAACAAAGCCCAGATAAAAACCTTTTGATAGGTCACTTTCATTAAAAGTGTCATAAAAATAAATGACTTGTAACAGGTAGGGGAAACATGAGCCAGGAGGGCTGGATTAGAATCTGATTTCCCAGCAGTGCCCCGGGAAGCCTTCTCATTCTCTTAGGTTTTTATTTTTGTATTCAGTTCCGGTCAAGTAGACTTCCACCCATCCCCGCCCAAGGGTCTCCTCTGGGTGTCAAGGGCTGCCATTGAGAACACACAAAAGGCAGGAGAGATCTTTTCTCTCCGGAAAGACTCTTGGAGGTGAACTACTTTATTTAATCTCCAGGTAAATCAGTAGTCAAACTAATCAAAATGAGAGAAACAGCTTCCTAGCGTAGTACAGATGAGCTCGGACTGTGAGAAATTGTTTTGCAGGGTGCTTTATAGCCAAACTCCTTCAAGAGTGTGAAAGAGCTCTCCAACCAGGGGCACACATATGCAAAGAGAGCTTGTTTGTTTTATGGTTATTTTTATCCCACAATAAACAGCTTAAATTTGCAGACTATACTTTTTGACTATAAAGTGGGTTATTTCTCAAGATGCCGGTGCTTTCCCATAGCAGATGGAATAAATAGCAGAAAAGTGCTGAGAATACACCACTGAAATTCTGATTTATTCAGTGATTAACAAAAAGAAGTACAATTTCAATGGTAATAGAAGGAAAACCCAACTGTTTTCTGGTTTTCTTTTGAAATCTTCTTTTCCATGGAAAACGTTGCTCTTTGGAAAACACCTATTTAAGCCTCAACAATCTATAATCTTAACTTGAGGCAGCATAGATACATAGAGTGGGTAATTTGTAATAGTTCTGCAACTAGGAATGAAATATTAACTTTAAATAACATAAGCAGTATCTTGGTACAAGTACTTGGTAGGGAAGAAGTGACATTATTTCTGGGAAAGATGGAAAACATTTTGCATTTTGACTTCTAATGCTCCTCAAGACAGGCTTCCCAGTTGTTTAGAGAGAACAGAATTCATGGATTCCATTTGGAGAAGAGAGAGTGAAGAGACAGCTTTTCTGTTCATTCTGTCTTTCTCAGAACATTGTTTACAAGAAGGAAGCAAAAGATACTAAAATGTAACAATACCTAACATCAAGGAGACCACTCCTGTTTTGGAAATCATGCTGAACACTTCTGGAAACAAATATTTGGATAAAATCAAAACATTGCTATGAACTTTAAGAAAAAAAGAAATCCTAAACTTTAAAATCCACCATATACACATATGTCCACATGACCATGAAATATACACAAAAGTTTATATACACCTGCATCCACAGAATATGTAAGAGGGTGTTGTTACAAATTGTCTTCTCCTTGGTTTGCACTTCAAAATAGGCCTGCAGGACATAGAGATATAAGCACACATGTGTACTTAAAGTTTGAAGTTCTTAGATGGCTGAAGGAAAATCGTTGACTGACTATGGATGCTACAGCTTAGAGGATGGCCTTAGGTAAATCATTTCCTTGGTATCTAAAAATTTCTTTTTTGTGTGAGAGGCAGCCAAATACTTCAGCAGATTAAAGAGCTGTGCTGGCCACACCTCCTGGGAGCACTGAGACAGCAATTGAGACTGGGCGTGGTGGCTCATGCTTATAATCCTAGCTCTTGCCAGACTATAAATAGGCAGATACTGTGAATCCTATCTAGTAATGAAGCCCTGAATGCCCTGTACACCTTCCCTAAAAATACTAAAATAAAAAAACAAATATATATATATATATATATATATATATATATATATATATATCTTTTCTCAGAAAATTGAATATTACACCTCTACATGATTTATAAACAAATTCCTTCCATCTTTTCCATGCTTTAATTTCAGGCTTTTTCTTTTATTCATTTGTTTTCAGTCAAGAAATTCGCTTCTTCTAATTCTCATAATAATAAAAAGAAATTCATGATATCATCATGCTAATGGAAGGTAACCACATATACTAGCTAAAAAGTGACATGAGTATAGAAAACCCTTCAATTTTGTCTTTCACTCTATTTAACTCATGTTTGTGTCTTAGTTACTCTCGTCTTCTTGCTGGGACAGACACCTGACACTCAAAATGATAGAAGGAAAGGATTATTTAGCGCACAGTCACTGGAAGTTTCAGTCCATATTCAGCTGACTCCAAGGCAGACACAGGGCAGAGAGCAACCTTTGAAGCAGCCAGCAAGAGCAAGAGTGCAGGGAGAGAGCTAGCAAGGGCTCCTGCTGCTAACTTCTCTTCCTACCTTACAATGAAATGCAAATCACCTGCCCCAGGGCAAGTGCAGCACCCATTTCCACAATAATCAATTACTAAGGCCAGAAGCAGCCCCATGACAGCATGAGGCTTTGGGGGGACACCTATATACAAGTCATAACAGTTAAATAAAACCTAATTCCAAAGAAGGTGGCAATGATGTTCTACAAAGTCTAGCATGGAGGGCTGAGGCGATAGCTCATTAGAATAAGCACTTGTCTGGCAAGCATAAGGCCCTGAGGTCAATCCCAGGTATTGAAAAGAAAATCTAGCATGGAAGTCCAATGTTTCTTGGGCTTCTTTTTCATATGAGTTCTCACAGTGCTGCCCGAGTTCCTAGGCTCAAGTACACGTCCTGCCTTGTCCTCCTGAGCAGCTAGACAATTGAATCATTTTGTGGGGGTGCTCCACTTAACAGACTCATCTCTTACTCATTCCTTCTTTTTTCAGAAATCTCTACCTTACTGAAATCTTAGGTGTAGGGCAGGCCTTTAGGATAATTTTCACGCTAGTTTTAGCAAGGCTGTCTTACTTAATTTCTCCCTGCTGAGACAAAATACTCAACGCTGACCAGCGGAGGGAGGAAAGGTTTATTTGGCTAAACATTTCAAATTCTCACGTTCTGACTATGGATGTGGCTTCTCCCAGCCCGGTAAAGTGGTAAGCAGACTGCACCAGCATTAGTGCTGAAATCAGGAAGGTCTTTTCCATGGCGCTGCCCATTTCCTTCTGCAGTCCACTGAATAGCTGCAGTTATTTTTAAACCTCTTTAGTTCGCTACACACACACACATTATTATGCCCGTCTCTCAGTGCAGGTGCGTGTTTTGTTGGGGTTTGTCTACAGTGGCAGAGCTTGATTGTAAAAGCCATGCATTATGAATACACCAATGCCTGAAATGAAGTGGAACCTTGATTTATTTGGGTAGGTCTCCCTTCCAGGGCTGCAAATCATATGCTGGTGTTCATTTACCTTTGCTTTTTTTTTTTTTTTTTTTTTTTTTTTTTTTTTGAGCCACCGGCACTGAAGCTGACGGATGAGAATCAAATGAAGTGTGCTAAGTGCCTCTGCTGGAGGGTCTCATCTGCCCGCCTGCTGGCCTGTGATTTATCTCCGCAATATATCACCCAACTTATTTTCTTTTACTTATTTTATTTAGTGTTGTCACGAATAATATCAATTGGCCATTGACTGTAAACCCTAAACAGTAGTAAATTAATGAAATAAGCGGCACCTATGGAACACATCTGTCCCCAGTTTGATTATAGCTACTTTGGTAGTACCAAGCTGTTTGCTCTAGATGAACCTCATTTATTAGACAAGCTCCTTCATGAATTCTTTGTCAGTTGTTATGCATAGTATTTGCAGTGATTTCAATGAAACACTTAACGCTGGTTATTTTATATCTCAATCACTAAGTATTCAACATTTATATAAAAGGCATTTTCACTATTTCTGTGACTTCAACTTAAAAATCCTATTGGAAGTAGATGCAACTTTCTGGAAGGGGCTGTACTTTTTCTTTTTGGGAAGATGAGAGAGACTGAGAAAGGGCAGAGAATTTAGTCGCTAAGGAATTGTATGAATGGAGCTGTAAGTGGCCTTCGTACTCCAGCAGGTCTTTTCCCGCCCTGTGCCGTGACTCCCACTCCTGTATCCTCCTGCAGTGCTTCTGCAGTGGCAAGGCACAGAAATGCAGAATCCCAAGTGATTCATTTACATTAGAAATTCTCTGGGCAAATTTCACAGAAGGCATCACCTCTGTCTATCTCACATAGATGATGACAGTGTTTCTCTTTATAGGCTTTTGCAAACGTAGGGAGACCAAACGTGTCCCAGACAAAGTGCTGCCCAGTGAGTAAAAGGTGTAAATCAAATATGAGAAGCATATGTGAGTTCAGTATGAAACAAAAGCCTCTGGGTGTGCAGGAAACTGACACAAAATCAGAAGGGATGAGGAGCAAAATAGGGTAACAGGTGCCCAGAGGGGAACCCCAGGATGGGACTGATTACACAACCACAACCGTGGTGAAAGACAGAAAGGAGAAGAACGAAGAATTATGGTGAATTAGATGAGAACATTGCCTGCAGTATTTTTATGGGACTAACACAGAATAAATATTGCAAAGATTCAGAAGGGCTTGTCTTTGTCCTGGGCATGAATCCCGGCGGGCATGTGGCTGTAACACAGAGGACTAAGCCCTCTGGATGAGTTCATTGCTGTCAATTTCTCTGTAAGTAAACAGCGAGGAAAGCAGGAGGGGAGGGAATACTTTTCTGATATCAGCAGTGCTCAAAACACAGGCTACGTGCAATCTTACATTAAAGAAAATGAATTTATTTTCACCTGAAGTTTTTAGCTGCAATATTTGATTAGGATAGCTTTTTGTATTTTCATTATCAGGCTACAGTCTCTGTGTTCCATGGGACACATCTTAGGAAATGCTGCTTTAGACACTTTTGCAGAATTCTCTGCAATCTGTAATCATTTAGAAAACAAGAAAACATACTTATGGGTAGAACTACACAGGAGAAAAACAACATGTAAGGAATTCTCAACCGTGAAGTCTGCAAATATAATTGGGAAAGAATGAATCATCTCATTTTAGGAGTTCTCAAACTTCAGAGTTCCCCCCTCTAAGACAAACTTAAAAAATGCAGTCAGCCTTCAGAATTTAAGAACACCTTACAAAAAAGAAGGAGGAGGAGGAATAGAAAGGAGGAAGAGGAGGAAGAAGAGGAGAAAAAATAAGAGGAGAGGAAGAAAAGGAAGAGGAAGAAGAAGAAGAAGAAGAAGAAGAAGAAGAAGAAGAAGAAGAAGAAGAAGAAGAAGAAGAAGAAGAAGAAGGAAGAAGAAGAAGAAGAAGAAGAAGGAAGAGGAGGAGGAGGAGAAAGAAGGAGAAGAAGGAGAAGGCGAAGAAGCAGAAGAACAAGAAGGAAGAGGAGGAGGAAAGGAAAGAAAGGAAGAAAGAAAGAAAGGAAGAAACAAAGAAACAAAGAAACAAAGAAACAAAGAAAGAGGAACCCTTCAGATTAGCATTCTCATACAAATGACAATCTTGTCCTCATTATTGAAGTGGTAGGCCTGACCAGATCCCACTTACACCAACTGTAATTCCCGCATAGCGATTCCCTCTATTATTTCAGTTCCAGCTCTGTCCCAGTTACAGCGTGCAGTCTCCCTCTCTATGCACAGCAATGACACACTCTTAGTGATTTTCCAGTTCATCCCTGGGTCTCTAAGAATCATGCGCAGCACGTTCTTCCCTGGTACTTTGTTCTACACCAGTCTAATAATCTCCCTATTTCAGTAGTCACTGTGGTCACTGTGGTCACTGTGACTGTGGTCACTGTGTAGTCAAGCAATTTCACTCTTCCTCTAATTTCTCAGGTTTTAGTCAGGTGTTTTCTTCCCTTTGTATCTGTTCTTTTCAATAATTGTACCTAGTCTGCAGTTTTAAGTTGCCATCTGCATAACCATGTCTATCCAGTGTGTGTCCCTGAATAATACAAGACCCACCTTTGGGTTCCCAAATATGCCAGAACATTTCTCTCTAATAACCTACTATAGCTAAATTAATAAATGAACATTAAACTTACTATTTACTATAAAATGACCCCGATTATTAATGGCACTATTGTTGTATGTAATCATATCATTTTCCACATCAAATATAAATTAAAAATAAAATTTTAATACAAGTAAAGAAAAATTCAAAAGTACTTCTACTGCCCTGACGATCTTTGCTTTCCTTGTGGTCGTGGACTTCTCCACATCATGAAGCAGTGACCACTAACAGCTTGCACTCTGCCACCTGCAGGGTGGGTGCTGGGGACATAATGTCAGTCCCAGCTTTGTTATTTAACCCAAGGATTAAGAATACATTTAAAAATCGAGATAAGAAGCCTGGCATAGTGGTGCATGCCTATAACTCCAGCACTCAAGTGACTGAGGCAGGAGGACTATTGTGAGTTTGAGGCCACCCTGGAGTACAAAGTGGATTTAAGACAAGTCTGAATTACATAGGAGACCCTATCTCACCCCCCCAAACATAACAGAATTAAGATAGGTAATGCTACATGTTTGAATGCTACATGTATGAATGTATAGGCAGTTATCAGAAAAGAAAAGCATGGGGTGGGAAAATATTACAAAAGCTTTCATGAAAGAGCAACGTTTGAGATGGGCCTTGAAGGGTGTGCCGAAGGTCATATGGAGGTGTAATAGTTTTTGAAGCTATAAGTACTTATAACTTATTTAAAGGAGAAGCAAGAATTTTGCTGTGCTTTGGAAGGGGGTCAGTATTTTTGAGACAGTTGAGCCTTAGAGGAGATATTAAGAGGTGAGTTATTGAATTGCACTTATTTGAATGACTCGCTAGCTAAGGAATTTGTGCTTGACTCTGAATCTTCAGAAAATGACCTGAATCTAAGTACACGAGTGAATCTTTGTGTCTATATGTTAGAATGTACCACTGATAATGAAGAGGACGGTCAAGGAAGTGGGGCTGGGGACCCGTTCAGTCTCCTATCTAGCTTTCCTGACTAAGTTCTTCTGTACTTAATTCCCATGCTCCTGGGCAACTTCATCTCTTTATTTCTGGAAAACGATTAGAAACAGTTCAGCCACCATGTCTTTCTTGTTGTATCAAAATAAACCCTTCTGTCTTCATTTCACTTTCCTTCATATTTACTGGTTTGTTATTCCCCATATTCATATTAAACATTTAATAATGCCATTTAAATGAATGTCTTATAACAATCCCTGATAGAGTGATACAGGCTATAAAATTAAAACAGCCGAACAGCATTGGGGGGAGGAATACTAAATAGTAGTCAGGGCGTAAGCAATCGTACTGTTGGTCTCCAGATTTTCTTACAGCAAGTCTGCGTTTGATCGTCACGTTGAGGAACACACACCTTCACCTCTGGCATTCGAAGCCTGCAGTAAGCTTTCCCAGCACACACACACAAACACACACACAAATACATACACACACACACAGACATTACAATGAGTCACAGCTCATCTTTATCTAACCTGTGCTCTAATTACCCTGGTATTTATCTTGACGTAAAATGTAAAAACAATATCTTTGTGCCTTGAGTTGTGCTATTCCTTTAGAATGTACACTCACATTGTTTTTACTTTAACTGAGGTTTGAATTACTGTGTAAAACATTTCTTATCTTCTAGAACTAGAATTACATTTTTCGTTGTGTGGGAAATACCTATGACACGCACAATTATTCTGAACCATTTGTGAATCTATATGAACCTACAACAGAATTTATACAACTATTTATTCCTTCAAAATAATGAGAAATGATCAATATGTTAATATCTTAAAAAGTAAAAAAAATACAACATAGGGACTAGAGTTCTATCTTATCTATTTTATAAGGTTATTAAAAGATCATATGCAATGCCTGAAAACGTTTTTAAAAATTCTTTTCTGTATTTTTCAGGAGAATGCATAGTAGTAATAAAAAAGAGAAAAATTACCAGTGATGAAGAATTTCACTAAAGAAAATAATATGAATTTGACATTATTTGTTGTATTTCATAGGGTCAAATTATTAAACAGGATTAAGAACACTATTGAAAAAAAGTGCAAACATAAATGGCTGATTTTAGACTTCGGAGAATTCAGCAGCATTAAATCTGAGATGCCTCTAAATCTTTGTGCATTAATATTATTTTATGTTTGTATTCTTCAGTTCTAAAGGAAAAAGAATATGGAGGAAACTTCTGATTTTTGTATTTAAGCAATGAGATGCCTGCAATTATTTTAGACATTAGTATTTTTTATATCAGATATACTAAGGAAAATGAAGCAAAGACATTCACAGGTAATGTGAAGAAAATCTGTCTGGAAATAGCAAAAATTCTGAGAATTCACATGTTTGTATCACCTCAAACTAATGCTCAGGTGACCTTCTCAATGTATTTATTCTGAAAAAGCCCACAAAGGAATAACGATTTTCACAATATAAAATAATATCCATAGTGTTTTTTTTTTTTTTTAATGTTTACAGTGTCTGCTTTCCACAATCCTCCGGCTTCAAGATAAGATATTTACAATGCAATTTCTACATCTTTGTAGACCCAGAAACATACGCTACCCAGTAGCAGTCAGTATGTGTGGATAAATGTGGAAGATTTAGCAACAGTAAAGAATAACAATAGCAGTTAATACAATCTTAACAATATAGCTAATGCAGTCTTTGCATTAGTTTGCTAGCACTACCTTAACAGAATATGACAAGTTGCTTGAAATTTAACTTTTAGTTGCAATGTCTGAAATTCAGATGTGGTAAGGATCTGTTCCAGAGCTTTCTCTGTCATTTCCATATAATGATGTTAATTTTCATACATTTTTATCCCTAAACATTTACTTTAATAAATCTCCCCATTTAACATAGATGCTAATCATACTGGGTTAGGGTGAAACCTATGGACCTCATTTTAATGTGCTTATGATTATTAATGACCTACTTCAAAATAAGATAACATTTGTGCATGGGTATGAGAACTTCAACATATGAAAAAGAGTGTCACAACTGAATCTAGAGCAATAAATTTCTCCATTTTTACTTAAAACATGGTTTAAAAATTTACTTATTTTTTGCACAAACCTTACAGAAAACCTAAATATGCTTTAAGGGTATTCATTAAATGCTTCTTGCAATTATATAGATTTAAAATATTAAATAATATTTTCAAAAGTTGCACTTTATCATTTTATTTTAATATTAATACATTTACAGTTCCGGTGAACTAGGAATTATGAAGTGGCTGAACATTTTAATACTCAGAAATTGAAAGATAACTAAAACATTGCTATTCAGGGTAACAGTCAAAATAGTTATCTGTTTACAATTTGTGATCCACTACTAATTCCTCAAACCTCCAATGTACAATTGATGCACACTATTAATATCTGGCTAATACCTGATACTCTATGAAAAAATAATTTTACATTACAGTGACTATAATTTAGAAAGCAATGAGAGATCAAGATAATCGTCCCTAATGAAAGCTTTTGAGAATAACCTCTGTGGACTCTTCTAACCTGTCCCCCTCAGCACCCACTCACCAATTTCTGTTCTTTCTTCAAGTATCTTGTTTTTCTCATGCAATAGCAGGATGTCATGGGCTGGACAAATCAGAAATAGAAGTCTCGTTAGCATATGATTCTGGAAAGTCTAAGGTCCAGGGCCATACCTGCATTGGGCCTGCTTGTGGTACCTAACATTGCAGATGGCATCATGTAGCAAAAAAAAGCAGGATGAGTAGAGCAGATGCAAGAGAACACCTGTCCATGAGAGTTTACCCTGGCATAACACTGTTAATCCTTTAAGGAGAGTGAGTCCTAATAACCTCATTGGCACTTCAAGGTCCTGTTACTTAATACCATCACAGTACAAATAAATCTCCCCCAAATGTAGAAGGGACAATCAAACAAATTCACCAACTAAGCATCTCTCTCACATGAGGTCTAATACACTGACATCTTTTTTCCCAAATTGCTGAATAGAGTCTTGATTGGTTATATTTCTTAATACCTTTATTCAGCAAAAATTTACAGAGATCTACCGCGTTTCAAGTATTGTCTGAGATCACTGAGTGAGGGAGGGGAATTGTTGCTATCATTTAGGGTTTATTAGAGATATGGAAAACCTCTCTTGTGTTTTCTTCCAATTTTGAATCCACACACCATGCAGAGGGGTTATTTCAAGAGAAACTTAAAAACTTTTTCATAAATTTTGGTTGCTACGATCAACATTTAAACGAAGTGATAAAATTTTGAGGCCCTGTGTAATTCCTACTCTATTCATTTCTTTTCTCTCATTACTGGTACAAAATACCCAACACCTGAAATTAAGGAAGAAAAGGTTTGTTTAGCTCACAGTTTGTGAAGGTTTCAGTCCACACTCAGCTGGCTCCAAGACAGCATGCCACATGGCAGGGGGCAGCAGTCCATGGCAGCTCATAGCCGCAAAGGACAAAGTCAAAAGGGAGGAGCAGCGGCAGCAGTGGCAGAGGCCGGCCTCTCTCCTTCTCTTGTACTGTCTTCAGGCTAGCTGCCCCACTGTGGGTGTAGCATTCACACCCATAATCGCAACAGAACCCAGACCCATAGTCCCAGCCTCGGATCATGACTGAATCATAAACTCTATACCTGCTCCCCACGAGGCTTTGGGAGAACAACTACACATGAACTGCTTTTCTTGTCCCCTCATTCCTGTTGCTTCATTCTCCTTATTTTAGTCATACCATCGTCTCCTGCTGTCCACTGCGGACAACTGCCAAGTTTTTCCCAAATTTGCACATCTTCTCCCTTTGCTTTCAATCTCTCACTCTTTAAATATCCACTCCCAATTCATCCTGCATAGCTCAGTAAAAATATAACCATGTAGCCGTTTTCCTTTATCTACCAAATTATGACAATGTCCAGATTATACTTACATTTAAAATAGTTATAAGTAATTATTGGCCTATTATATATCCCTTGCATACCAAATTCATCAACACAAAAATACATAGGTTTATAACATTTTTCTTTTTTACATTGCATAGTACTAGATAAGTGCAAACTTACTGGACATAGATAAAACGGGGATAGAAAAAATCATGCCATGAGAATTGCTGAAACCAAATTAAAATAGAGTTTGAAAGGCACAGGACACTCATTTGTTGGTAGAAGATGGGGTGCCCCAGAGGTGACTTCAGAGAAAGCACTGAAGACATAATAGCAACATGTCCCAAGTATGTGCAGTGGAAAGTTAATTTCCAAAATGCTCCCAAAGCTATGAGTTCATGGAGAAAGAAGTTTGGGGACAGATACTTCCTGCATCTTAGAGATTCGTGATGTGTCTTAGCAGTTTCTCTTAAGACCTCCAGGGTGTCTACTAGTAAACAGATGTGTTTAAAGCCTATTCTCAGTCAAGGACACTTGCTAGTAAGTAGCACTTGAGGGTTGTAGCTCGTCTGTTCCAATCCCTTATATTTCTCCTCATAATTAAAAAAACATGGAAAGTGTCTTTCAATAATTTTCCCTGGGTCAAAAGAAGCCATACAACCCTTGCCTTCCAAGGTTCTATAAACCCCATGAATAGGAGATTTGGCTCATAAAGCAGTACTGCTCAGCATCTCTTTGCAGTTTAGGACATATGTAGCTTTGGAAAATTTAGTTATTGTACCTGCGAATTTGTAGTATCATAAATGACCAGATAATTTCCACTTAGACTTACTTCAGCCGATATTGAATATTTATGTTTAATAAAAACATGCCACTCTACTAGTTACCTTCCCATTGTGAGGACACATGAGTCTTAGAGGAGGAGCAGTTCACATTGGCTCCCAGTCTGAGAGACTTCGCTCCAAGGTTGGTTGGATCCAAGGCATGAACGGCATGTAAAAGAGCATGGTGTTGGGTAGAAATGGGACTCACTGCATCTGAGGAGCAGAGAACGGGACAGCCAGAGAGCAAGACCAGTTGGCCAGGTTCAGTCGTAGAGGCCCTGCTCCCACAAGCCCCTCAGACACACCCAGAAGGGTGCTTTACTTATCTCCCAGATATCTCTCAAACCAAGCAAATTGACTCTCTAGATTAACCATCAAAACTACTATGCTGTCATGTCGCTCCTTTTCTAACATATATCCTAAAATACAAGCTTTAAAGAATAAGGTAAACCAAATTGAACAAAATGACATGAAATTTGATCCCTTTTGGCCAGCAGATAACGTTACATCCACTTTGAATTTCATGTATGCACTTAGAGATAAGTCCTCTAATTATCCCTGGGCAAATGCTCACAAGGAAGTGATAAGGTCTAAGATTATTGGTCAGAAATAAGTGGCAATATATTAGAAGCCCTACTGTTTGGTTTTAGCCTGAAAATGACTCAATTGTTATTCACTATTTCTTTACCTGAGTTCTGAGGAAGATACTGGGATGTAGACAAAGGGTTTAGCTTCATAAATTTTTTAACAGGACTGAAATTTTGCATTATTTGCTGACACGGTGAGTTGACCTATGTCGTCTTTATTTGGCCTCACGTCTAGGACAGTAGGATCACAAAAGGGCGTGATTCTCTAAGAATATTCAAATCCAAACACTCTAATCACTTAGAGAATAAACACATCAAGGGTCTAGAAAATGGAGGTTAAACAGGGCTGACTGCAGTGTTCTCAGTTGTGTTCCACTCATGGGAAGGCCTGAAGAATGATTTCAAAGTTCTTTCAACAACAAGAATGTGGACAGCTTTTGTGACACAAAACAACCAATAGAGCAGATCCTCTACCCTCACAGAGACCCCTTTCAGACAAATCTTTACCGAGGATTTGTTACAAATGAAATCACGAACTTGGAAGCTTCTGGAATTTGCAAATCATTTATCATGAGATCAAAGCATCATCATGATCTAAATGAATAGCATTACACACTGGCTAGGAGTTTAAGCCTTCATATAAGAGGAAAATGGATCTGACAGGCTAGATGATGCATTTCCTCAGAATAGAAACAATTGTTCTATGTCAAATTTTAACGTTAAAGCACTAAGCTCAATAGTGATAAAATTAGAACTTAATAAACTGTACTTCTTTTTTGCTTTAAAGAAAAAAGTAAAACTAACAATAAAATAGTTTCAAAACAGGCTAGCACAGGAGATTAACTTTCTTTGAATAAGTGATATTTATTTGTGAACTGAAGTGTTTTCTATTGAAAGCTAGATTTTCTCTTTTCACCCTTCCATAGCTATCTGCTTGAATATATTAGACTAGAGACCATATGTAAGTTGACAATTTTGACTAAGGAATTTTCAATTTGAACTTGACTTAATCTTTAGTTTAAGTGGAAAATCTGGTAGTAAAGCTTTCTCTCTTCTGAAGTTCTGTCAAACAGTGTGCTCCATAGAGACAGAATGGGAAATTAAGCCAAGAAATACAACATAAGTAAAAAGTATGTGGAATTGAACCCAGGAGCAACCATGAAAGAGCTGCTGAAAAAATATGCAGTCAACAACGTAAAGCCAAATGACTCCTGCATCCTGCATTGGCTAAACTTGAAAGTGAAATAATTTCCACAAATTAAAATTCTTAAGGATAATGAGTTGCAAATAATACAGCCATCAATCTTGATTTTGAATGATATCCTAGAACAAACATTTGACTTCTAATGCATTTGGGACAGTTGTCAAAGTTCTCCACAAGAGAGCAGGTTAAAAATTAATCAGCAATAACTTTTTATGGGTTTTATGTGCTGTGTTAGTCTAATCAGTGCTGAACCCTGCAGGGGCAAGAATTGGAATTAGAGTTGTCAAGATGAAGTAAATTGGAAGTAGAAATGATGAATTTTTCTTTTTTCCTGAAAAGAAAACACAGATCTTTAATAAATAAATTTTCCTTTTACAAAGTGGCACCTGGACGCCTTGACATAACATGTGAAAGTAGATTCACTGAGTGCCCTTAAAGGTCTGGAAGAGTCTGAGATGCAGGTACAGAATGGAGCAGAGCTATGCTCAGAAGACTGAGTTCCAATCAATTCTCTGTACTATTACAAAAGCTCTGTTTTTCATTTTATACAACCCCAACACACACACACACAAGCATCTGCAAAATTTGTGCGATATGCAAAAAGAATACTTGTTGTGATTTTATTTTGAGGTTTTAGGAGATCTCAGATTTCTTAACTCTTTACTACCTAGGCACCATCAAGGCTAAGATGGCTTCTTGCATAATTTACTTCTCAACATAAAAAGTAGGGCTAATAGGGAACACATGTAAATCTATAAACTTTGCAAATAACTAAATTCCTATGCATGTAGTACAGGATGACCATCATCAAACATCTTTTCTGTTTTGATGTGCTAAAAAATAGTGTATACTCTGCTTGCACCACTGGAACATGGCTGTGTTATGGTAAGCATTGAATTCATTATCTTAACACCCTCAAGGCAAAAGGAGGTCACTGTGGCACCATCTAACTTGATTCCTAACAGAAGATATTTATGAAAGCCTCTATTGAATTGCTTATTGTATGGATGCTATAAAATATTTTTATGAAAAATAAAAATGGTGATAGAAAAAACAGAGACAGCAAAATATCCCAAAAAGACCAAACACATTTAACAGAGACAAAGCCCATTCTGTTTCCCTGGGGTGAAAATGTGTGGTTAAACATATGAGGAAGATATTTCACTTGGTGTGTGCTGTTCATCACAGCAACACCAGCAGGAGCAGCTACAGAAAACGGCCCATTAGTTTTTCTATAATAAACTCTTCTTTCCCCACTGGTACACCCTTGGGATTCCTTGACATTACTTCAGCATACTTATTGGTAGATAGCTTCAATAATTGGCACTTTCACAATCGGACATTAACATTTTCTGTTATACTTCAGTCTATACTCAATATGATGAGATTTGTTTGTGAACCACCCTATCTAAAGCACATGCTTCCAAAAGAGAAGCTTTGCGAGTGTAAATGCTCTCTATGTTTTTTGCTTAGGGGATTTATATTTCTCAAATGAGCATGTCAAGACACCCATTCAGTTTAACTTTATTGTGTTCGAGGGAGATCTAATGAATGAGTTAACAGCTCCCAGTCAGAGTTTCCAGTGTAGCTGACTTATACCTGAGGCAATAGCTTATGCACACTGGAATTCTGGGGAAATGTGTGCCCTGAGATGGATAAGCATCCATGAGAATTGGATGGAAATCTTCAATGAGGTAATAAAAAAATGTAATTGTCTCTAACTGTGCCATGCATGGGAGAGAAGACATGATTCTTATGCAAAAAAATATGACAAACTAGCACAAAGGGTAAGCATTTAGGTGCCATGAGGAGTTAAGTTCAATCAAAGAAGTACACAATCATTTAAGTCAAATACAGAAGAAATGTGATTCTCGAATAGCCGAACCTCACTTGGAATTATTTCTTGAAGCTATGAAGGCTATGAGACCTTGAGTTGCATTTTGTCCATGTTAGATGTGGGTTAAGAGGTAGTACGATCCATGCTAAGGACCACAGTTTGTGAGCATCTCATGTTTCCATTGCTGACCTAATGCTCTGCTGATTAAAGCTAAGACTTCTTTGGGAAATACATGATGTCATATTCCATATTCTAGTGCATGATGCCAATGTATACGTTATTTCATCAACTTCAGATACTATAACAAATGGAAAAGGTGTTGTCTAAATGATGGCAAATAATTTGCTACTTACATTCTCCTTTTTCTGTACTATATAATCAAGGAATCATTGGTGAGGGACCAAGACTTCAAACATAAAATGTAACATTGCCTAAGAAAATAGGCCAAAAGAATAAAAGTCACTGTACTAAATGCATAAAATAATTAGAGTTTACCTCATTTGTTAAAAAAAATGAAGAAATCTTAGAGAATATAGAAGAATTTCTTGGGGTAAAGGAGGAGGAGAAAACAATAAAATTGACATTTCTCTCTTAGTAATTTTTTTTGTTGCTGAGACAAAGCACCCAATGCCCTAAGTCAACAGCACAAAGGTTTATTTTGCTTACATTTTGTAGGGTTTCAGTACCAAGTCAGCTGACAGGCAAGCACCACAGAAAGCATTTCATGATGGGTACAAGGCAGCAGAGCAAGCAAGGGAAGACAAGCCTTTTTCTATCCCTTATATCATGACCAGTCTCTCAGCATCAGGGTTATACCAATTGTACTAACTTAGTAATCACCCACCCTTAATCCTAGCACCCTGGTTCTTAGTATTGCACCATGAATCAGTCAGATGCTAGATTCAGCCACATCTTAAAATACTCTGATGTATAAGGATTTGGGAAGACATTTCGACAAAAACCATAATAAATTCAATCACTTAAATAATATCATTGAGCAAATATCTATTGAACATTTATTACATGCCATGTATAGTAACCACTCCAGTATTTCAAAGCAAGCCAAGTGTTCTGTGGAAAGAACAAGATTTTTTTTTAAAATTTTATTTCTTGTTTCAGAACTTTTGTTTATTTATTTATTTATTTATTTATTTTTATGGCCGACTCAGCCTGCCCTGAGGGCAGGGCTGGTGCAGCATGTGGTGCCGGGGATCAAACCGCGGTCCCTAGAGCCACCTAAGCTTTCCTAAGCAGGTCCTTTAGACCACTGAGCCATCCTCCTGGGCCCCGAAAGAACAAGATTTTAAGAGGAAGTTTTGATAGTAAATTCTGGACTGTCCCAGGAGGTCAGAAATATTCCCATACAAGTGAATATTTGACATGAAGTAAATGATAAAAAAGAATTATAAGTAAGAATTAAATAAATGCGTCAGACTATTGAAGTGTTGGGCCAGTGAGCTAGCTCAGCCTACTTAGGCAAGCTTAGGAAACTTCAGGGACCTTGGTTCCGATCCTTGGCACCACATTATGTGCCAGCCCCACCCTTGGGCCAGGCTGAGCCTGCTATAACATAAAATTAAAAAATAAATAAATAAATAAATAAAAGTGAACTGTTTCCCTAAGAGGGAGCAGAGAGAATTCTGGGAAATGGGGCCACGGCCAATGACTAGATACGCACACTGTCAAGGCTAAGGTCTTAGCAGCAGGTTGAATGTATTCAAGGCCCAACTTGTCACCCTTCCTAAATCCATCCAATCCATCTTCTCAGTTAGGACTCTGAGCTGCTGCTTGACTTTTTTACCCAATAAAACAGAAGTTGGACCTAACCTCAGATCTGAAAATCACACAAGTGATTCAGTCACGAAATTGTCACTACAGTTTTTCCTACACCATGAAAAACATAGCCTGCTGAACACTGAGATCCATGCAGTCTACCTGGCCAGCAGCCAGATTAAGAGACAATCGAGCAAAGGCCATCAAAACAACCAAGCAGATTTTTAGCCAGTACACATACCTCTTCAATAGGCTTCAAAGAGCTATCAAACTAATCTATTTTTTTTTAATGTATGACAGGCTCAGCCCACTGTGTGGGTGGGACTGGCAGAGCATGTGGTGCCAGGGATCTGAACCAAGGTCTCTGTAGTTGTGTAAGCTTGACTAAGCAGGCACTTTAGACCACTGAACTATCTCACCAACCCCTAATCTAAAGTTTTTTAAATAAGTAATTTAAAAGGTTGTAATGATTTAAGGCATGAGGATATATGATGGTTTGTTAGGCAGCTTAAATACAGATATTGGTTAAAGATAGGGTGGTAAGTGTCAAAAATAGTTTATGCAAAGTTGCATAGTATGCATAAGTTTAAAGTAATTTTCAAATTATTTCAGTGATATAATCTTAGGCTAAATGATAATGAAAGTGAACACAAAACTACACAAAGTGAATTGGACTAAATTTAATTTTCTAGAAAATTATAAATTACAGAGCCATTCAAATAGGTCAGTGGACTAAAGAGCCTGAAAGCAGGCTGAGATGGCAACTGAGACTGGGCATTGTGTCATATGCCTGTAATCCCAGCTCTTGGGAGGCTGCAAACTGGTGGATCACCATGAGTCTGATCTAGTAGTGAGACCCTGAACACCCTGTGGACCTTGTTAACTCTTCCCTAAAATTATGAAAATTATGATCTACAAAAGGCTTTTTTTTTTATAAACAGTGATATGAAGAAGCTTCTTTATAGTTAGGTACATTTTCAATGGCTTTATAAATGAATTAGAAGCAGTAAATTTTAAAACAAAATTTGAAATGAAAAAGAAAAGCTTAAATGTCACAGGAGTGACCCTTCCTAAACATTTTGAAAATCATATTTGAAAATGAATAGATTTTCATTCACAAAGTGATATTTCTCATAACATTAGTAGCATAAATAAATATTTCTTAAAGAATCATTTAATTTTGAATTTCCTCTTAAGTTCAGTATTATCATGCATAAGAAATTAATGCAAAAAGTTGTAGAGGTTTGGAAAGAATGTTAATATTCAGTTTCTCATTGTTGGATTCTTCTACAGATTAAGAAGGGAACATAGGCCTGCATGTATAGCTCATATGTGCATATTATTAGTGAAACGCACAGTTCAGTCTTTAGCACAAGAAAAAGAAAGAGGAGGGAAAGGAAGGGGAGGGGGAGGAGTAAGAGGAGGAGGAAAAGGAAAGGAGGAGGAAGGTGGAGAAAAAGAGCAAGAAGCAGAAAACAAAAAAGAGAAGGAAAATTAAAGAAAGTAATACAGCCAGGAGGATACTCCCCTTTGACCTACCACATTCCAAAGTCCTGTCTCTCCAACCATATGAGCTCTGATGCCCTATCACATGCATAGACACCTTGACTTTCCCATGCAGCATTTGACTAGCGATATCCACAGGTTCCATACAGTATGGAATCCATGTGGAAGAGTAGACACTTAGTTTTAACCTTTAGCTAAATCCAGTCTCTGTACATATGAAAACTACCCCTTGCTGGTGCGTTTTGAACACTATTGCCGAGTATTTTTGAATATTATAATTATTCAATAATAATTGCAGAATTCTTTGAGAATGTCATTCCAGCAATTCTGTCCTCTCTCAACTGGCATTTTTCTCTCTCTCTACCTCTCTGTTATTGAAATCAATCTCTAATTCTTAAAAAAAAACAAACAAACAAAGGAAAAAAAAAAAAAAAACAGCGTTCCACTTTTCCTGTCTCTCACTGTTAAGCTCTAGTTTTTAATCCTGGAAGAGCTACCATTTTTGCACTCTCTGGTTCCCTCTTCCTGTTCTCTACTAAACCTGCTCAAGCAACTCTTCTGAGGCCATATTCTCAGGAAAGCAGCTCTTAAGCTGAAAGTGGGGTGAAAACTGCAAACCCCACACTCTGGGTAGCTGAGGCATAAAGATGATTACTTCCAGCCCAACCTAGGCTACTTAGAAGATCCTACTGAAAAATAAAATTTTAAAAAATGAGGAAAATACCTAGGATTGTAGGTCAGTGCAAAGACTTAGTACCTTCTAGTGCTTCAAAAGACATAAGAACGAAGCCAAAAACTCCACTGCAACAAAACAGAACTGTATAGCAGTGACCCCAAATTCCCACCACCTACATCCTTGATTTTCATTTTTTTCTCACTGGTTTCTTGTGTGTGTGTGTGTGTGTGTGTGTGTGTGTATTTGGTGCAGGGTCACACAAGCAGCTCGGACTCAATGATCTTCCTGGTTTCATTCTCCTAAGCACTGGGATCACAGGCATATGGCACCACATCTGGACTCAGTGGCTGGCTCAGCATGCCAGCGGGCAGGGACAGCGCATCATGTGTTGCTGGGAATGTAACCATGGAACCTGTGCTTGCCTAAGTAGGTGTGTAGTCTGCTGAGCTATCTTGAGGTCGCTCTTTCTCATTCTTAAATGGCGGAGTACCTTTTCCTTTGTCTTCTCACATTAATTTGTCTTCAGAAATTTCATATAATCATATACACTAAGACATAAAACATATTGTAAACCTTACCAATCCAAACCATCACATTCTTTTAATTGTGTGTATGTTTATTGCATTGTATTTATTTTTTAAAGACAGAAAAAAACAATAAAAATGATAAACATCAGTTCTTCTCAAAAGGAAAGAACAACTGGGATGTGGGAAATTAAAGAAGTAATATTATAGATAGATACATAGACAGATAGATAGATGATAGATGATAGATATGCTAGCTAAGATATTTGTACTAATAATTTCTATTACTTCACTGAAAGACATTATGTTTATAGGAATTGACCAATCTTATATGCATTGCTTTGAAGACAACAATATGCAATATAATAAAATTGTTACTTTCCTGTCATGTTGTAAAATTTTGTATCATTTTTATTGTTTTTATATTATCTTAAAAATAAATAAATGAGGAATATTCAATACTAAATTACTTTTCCCCTGAGGGAAGAAATGCAGAATTCAAAAAAAAAGATGGTAGGAAATTAACAATGGCTATCATATTGCATATTGTTATCTTCAAAGTAGTTGCTCAGATTATAAGCTAGAGGTACATAAAATTCATCAAACAATAAAAGAACTAACTCAGATTTGATTGCTTAGCTATGAACTTAAATGTCTAAACACATCTTAAACACGACACACCTTGAAGTAAATACCATTGAGACTGCTTCACCTGCAACCCTCTACCTCTTCACTGTTGGTAATTCATGTATATATCTGTGCATTAATAACGCCTTCGTCTATCATAGTATTCTTTGTGTAGCAATGTAGCTCATGCATTTAACTTACAAGCTAGGTCACATTACTTTTATTCTCAAACTGCTGAGAGAGCTTCCATTCCCACATAGAGCAGAAGCAAGATTTCTTCGAAGATCTGAACACAAACTCTGTCCCTAAGTCTAATCACCTCATTAAACTCTTCCCCTAGTACTCTCCACCTGCATACTCTACCCCAGCTCTAAAGTTCCCTCACATTTGTTTCAACATAATGACCAAGTGTTCATGCTAAAAAAATTTGATCTAGTTGCATCCTCTGATTAAAAAAAAAAACAAACTTTCCATACACAGGCATCTTTTTTGACTGTTTTAATTTTTTTCTTCAAGTATCAATTCCCACTGATGCTGCCTTACCCCTTTATTAAATTTAGCAGTCATTACCCCCATCCTGCAAATACCAGCAATCCAGATTTCCTTTGCCCTTTCCCCCATGGTATTTATTAAGCATCACAGTTTATGTTCTATCTCCTCCCTCTGGAGAGTAAAAACAGTGGGGCCAGAAATCTTCATTCTCATCACTAGACTATTCAGAGCCAGATACATAAAAGACACTGTTAGACAAAAAAATGCCTGAACCTAGTGATAATGTGAATTATTTGAAATGACATGTCTCACTATGCTACAGAATCCAACTATGTGTTACAATTGTTTCTGTGGCTATAATTGATGTTTTTCTTTTCTTTTTAAGTTAGCTTTTATTTCAGAATATTTTTATGTGAATTGACATCTTCACTTCATAATTTTTAAAAATTTACTGCCAACAATTACTGCCACTTCATATGCAGTATGGAAGCCCTGGCCTCTCTAGTGATAAAAATTAGAAATGAGGCAACACCAAGAGATTTCTGGGAAAAGCACAATGACACATGGGGGTTACAATCCGCCAAGATGAATAGGACAGAGACCTGGGGAGTGACTTACTCATTGTGGCACAGTGAATCAGCAACAAAAGTGGAAGAATATAGGATTTCTACTTCCAGAGAAGTCCATTTTTACTAGTTTACAGACTAAATCGAAGTTCTAGAGATTGCTGTCTTGCTTTTAGCAAGATGAGACCCCTGAGGTCATGCGGTCTAGTTGACCTGTCCTGGTCATTGCAGGCATTTGGCACAAGCCCCCAGATCTGATCCCATCTAGCATTTGCCATAGTAGAGTCAAGGCAAGGACCAAGGTATTGAGTACCTGTATTTGTAGGACAGCATAAAGCCCCTGGCTTGATGTTGATGCCCATGTATGTGGTCTTAGCCATGCAGTAGGGGAAATTCAGAGAACTCAGAGATGATGAGGGGTTCACTGTCCATGGTAAGACATAAACAGTGTTGTACTGACGGTCATGGAAAGCGCCCTTCACCGCTTCTAATACATTTCATCCTTTGTCTTTCAGGCATCAGTACAGGTCCTTGGATGTTGTCTAGATTTTCTGTAAATTTTCTTCAGAAGTTGCTCTATACCTGCATAGTGAATCCTCATAGAGCCTAACTAACAAGATCACACACTTTTTCAGCTTTGACTCTGACTCCTGCTTCTTACTTATATATAGCACTAAGTGTTTGATATGATAAACTATAAGCAGAAAAAAAACCTAAAATAAACGCAAGTAAGTGAATAAGAAAATAAAGTACTTGAAAATTTTCTTCTTTATTCAATATCAAATCATATAACACCAAATGAATAGTGGCTAACTCACTAGAACTAAAAGTAAAAACAACTCCCCCTTCTACAGTAAATTACTTTTAATAACTTCACTATTCAATATCTCAACATTAAACCACTATTGCTCTCACCTCCACACATGACAAACTGCCAAGCAGATACTTATCTTATGTAGACTATTGCATTTTGTTGAAGTTTAACTAATTAGTTTCTTCAGTGGGTGATATTTGGATTTAGCACAATAGTGAAGCACTTGTTTAACACACCAGAGGCCTTGGATGTGACTCCCAACATAAACACACACAAACATACACACACACACACACACACACACACACACACACACACAATAATGTTGTGCTTTACTTCTAAAATTCCTCCTACTCAGTTTCACATTTTCATAGGTGAGTCTTTAGAAAAATGGATGGATTGAGGGAGCGCTGTGTGCTGGTGGATTAATCGATGCAAGAGTTCAACACTGTATGGGCTAGGAAGAGGTGGGTCACTGCAAGGTGTCCTTGAAGGTGACATCTCCTGCTTTGCCTTCTGCTCTCCACATCCTGGTTGCCAGGGGTCGAACCACTGTCCCCCGCTATCTTCTTGGGCTGACATTTGTTCTTTGGAGCCTGGACAATGTGGACTGAACCCTTAGAAACCATGAGCTGAAATAGCCCTTTTCTGCCTTAATTTGTGGACACTGATATGTTGTGCAGTGCACAGCTCACCAGCACAGCCAATATGTGGCACTACGCTGTCTGGAGTTTCTGCACAATAGCTATTCAAATTTCTTACCACATGGATACGAGGAGTGCGCTTCCTTATTTTCATAACTTATTTTTTATTTATATTTTTTCAAAAAGTTATCCTATGCAACACATATGTATCTCTTCCTAGGGTATTCTAAGCTGCAATCTCCGTGTATAACCTATGTTTCTAATGTCTTTTCCTATTACTGTTTTTATAAAATAAATAAATACATTTCTATAAAAGAAAGTCACATAAGAATGATTTTGCTGAATAATATTCTTCAAGAAAAGAAAACAAAGCATTTTGGAAGTGATGATACTTACATTAGATTTTTAAATTCTGTCTGATGACTGTTTTAACTATGTTTAACTTTGATGAATTCTATAGCACAGGGATATTGGTAAGTTGTGTAAGATGAATATTTTTGATGAATCTTCTATTAACAAAACTCTAAAAGCCTATTTCATACTTAAATATAATTTAATAAAAATAAATCTGGGAGTGAGCTTGACAAAAACTATGTAAAAAGAGAGTATACTTTAATTTTTCAATGACTTATTCTAGAGTCAAAGCTAAGCTGTTACTACTATTTTCACTCACTCATGTACTATTTCATCTTAATAATTATAACAGTAACAACCAGTGGCATATTGAGTTGAAAGCACGCAGTAAGTAAGTAAATTAATAACCCTTTTTAAAATATAATGCTATAAAACCAGGTTGCTCCAAATTCTTATTTTTTTCCCAAATGCAAAGCCCTCTTGACTAATGTGTCGAAAGAGAAGAAATCTACAAACGTGATCCATCTACTTCAACGCGCTCTCCAACATTAACACAACTTCAAATGTGGTTTAACTTCTTCCTCTTGATTTAGCGAAATAGAGATTTCCAGGTATAGACGTGTAATATGTCGGAGAGTTGTTTAGTCAAGGCTCATTGAATATTTCTCAAATGATAGATTAAAGTGGAGGAGAAGGAAAAGGAAAGGCATAGATGCCTAATAAAATGAGCTGGAAGTGCAGAGAGTGCAGGGTCCACAGCCATGATGGAGGGGACCACTGAGGAAACTAGAATGCAAATGCCAAGTCATGGCTTAGGACACAAAGCAGGGCAGAATCTAGATCACATAGACAGCTTTGGTGAAAAGGGAGTGGATGTTACCTTGCCTCTAAACCCAAAGACATCTCCAGTCGAAGTGAGAGAAACATGAGGAGCAGTACATGAAATAACTTTTCTGAGAAAGAGGAAATACGTTTATTAATCTTCTGTGAGTGAGAAGAGAAGAAGTCAAGAGCAACAGTACTTGGATACTGTTACCCCCAAATCAAATGGTTATCAACAGCTTTATGTCACACAGAATAAATTTCATGTGAAACAAGATCATTGTTTAAAGTATGTTGGTTTCTCAGGTGCTATATTCTCTATTATTATTATCAAGATTTAGCTCTTTTAATATTGTAAAAGTGAGTTAATATTGATATCGCATGCTAGATTATGAGGGATTTTTCCATGAGAAGTAAAGGAACTGCTTAATTTAGAGTGCCCTGTGCCCAGTAAGGGCCATGGTTAGTAAGCAGTAGCGTGCCCAGTTCCAGATGTCTCACTTAAAAGGGCCATTGATAAACTGCAAGCATCCACAGGCAATTAGCAGCATGTGGAAGCTCTGGCCTTACCATTTGGGAGATAATTTAGGATCAAAGAATTCAAAGGACCCTGAAGGGTCATTTGGTCCAGCTGCATGGTTTGGGAACTTAGAGATTCCCCAGTCACGCACCGCAGAGCTTCTCACTGTCTCTGATGAAATTCGTTCTTCCCATGAGATCCTTTCTGTCTTTTCTCTCCATAAACAAAAGATCTGTAGTTGAGACACATAAGAGCTTATAATTCCATCTTTCTCTCTCTAATACTGTGATACACACACACACACCTGTGTGTGTGTGTGTGTGTGTGTGTGAGATGTGTGTGAGATGTGTGTGTGTGTGTGTATGTGTGTGTGTGTCTAGTTTGGAAATAAGTAATGTGAGTGTGTGATATACATCATGCCTTTCATAATGTGAGTTTGATCCTTATCAATGCCAAAGGGAACAAAAATAATCAGGACCTAATATTTTGTCTTGCACTGTGTATCCATATTACATTTCTTTCTGTACTACAGTCTGATTAATCCCCTCCCTCTACTTTTTGCTCAATAGTAAGTTGTTCTTCCCATATCATAGTAAGGCATGTGGCTTTCTATTTCTGTGTAACTCAAAAGTTAGTGGCCTAAAGCAACATCTTTATATTTTCTTTCAAGTGTCTATGGACCAGAAAGTCAGGGGATACTCAGTTGGAATGAGTTTTGGTTTTCCATGGCTTCACAGGGGCGGGGTTCACTTATTTAGTAATCATCTTTTGATAGTGGAAGATAAAGAGTAACTTTTCATAATGAACTTATTGTACTCTCTTTTATGACTGTATTACTCAAATTAGATCCCTATTGGTGGATATTTAGATTCTGTCTAATTTTTCACAGTCTCTAACAGTATTATAATAAACATCCTTTGCAATCATTAGTTATTTGAATCTCCACTGCATGCAATTATTAAGGGGAATTGCTGATTAAAAATATATAAGTGTATAAACATACAAGTGCAAATGGATTAAATAACCCAAAAAAGTAAGTCAGCCAGAAAAAATGTAAAGAATGATCTTTATTGTCTCCTTTCATATTGAAGTAAACACTATCATTTTCATTTGCGGTTTTGAATAACAGTCAGATTAACATTTTTTCATACAGTGAATTCTTTCTGTAGCTGTATATGAATTACTTCAATTTAACTTTTCCATTTTTATTGCAATATTTCTTTGTTTTGTGATGTCTGCATTCAATAAGACATGATAAGGACAGTGTTTGAAAACTATAGTAAATCGTTTTTCACAGATGAATGCTATTTTAAAGTTTTCATACAATGTGTTTTTCTCTACAAAAACGTTTTAAAACAGTTAATGTAAATTTTGTTGTGTCTCCTTTATAACTTCTAAAATTGGCTTTAGTGTTGTAAAATAACAGTTTTATTTTGAGAGTTTTGCTGCTTTGGCTTCAGTCTGTCTGGAATGTACTTTTGCACATACAGCAATGGAGATTTTTTTTTCCTCTAGAAGATACCCGATTAATCATTTGGATTATTTAAAAATGCACACTATCCTAACTTAGAAAATGAAATGCATTATATCTTCATGTGATAATATGTGCCAGGTGGTTTGCCTCTTTCTCTTCAAACACAAACTTTAAGGTCTCTAAATTTAGTTTTTCTTTATTATCTGGACACAAGTTCCTTTATTATCATCAAAATTCTTGTTTATTTTTGAAAATGCATTATCTTAAATACTGCTAAGGAAAGCTATTTATAAATGTGCCATATTATGTCTTATAACATTTACTTGTACAAATTGTATGCATTAATTTGGAGAAAGTAGGGATTTTTACAATGTTGAATATTGTCAAAACCATACTATGATTTTCACACTTGTGTTTTTTTTTTTTTGAGTGCTAAATTTTGTATGGGATTTTTAAACTTATTTTCATTCTATTCTGCAGTAAAATTATTCTTATTATAGTTCTCTTGTTGTTTATGTTATATGAGACAGCTGTCACTGTTCTGTGTTATCTTTTTATTATTCTTTCTCACTAGTGTGAGAACCTGAACGAGTAATTAAAATCTAAAAGGTACAACAGATACTGTGAAAGGGAAAGCAATTATTCAATGGAAAGGAAAAGCAGAGATGAAGAAAAGGACAGATGAAAGAAGGGAAAAACATACTACAGGATAGTTTGGACAATTGTATAGATGACTTCTACTGGTCTTTTAGAAGGAAGTTAATGATCAATGTTTTTTGCTCTTTACTATGATTTTTTTTTCCTCTTCTGAATTTCTTATAACCTCTTTGTTATTGTTTTGTTTTGTTTTCTTTAAAAGAATTTCACATGTTTATATCTTGTAAATGTAACAATTAATTTGAATATAGCATCATTCAATACAGCAACTATTGTTGAATTCCTTAAAAAGTTACCTTTTTTAATATCAAATTATCTTAAACTGTCAATCACATATTGGACCACTTACAGGTTTAGCTAATCATTCTTTTAGTACGTCAATGCAAAAACTACAATAAGTAGCTCTGCCTTTGAACTAAGAATATTTATTTATCTTAGCATTTATCTAATTTGGATAGATCTTCTTAGGCACTATAAAATAAACTTTAGCCAATGTAATATTTGTGAAAGTACTTTTTTTGAAAGTAGTTAAATTTCATTATTGTAGTGTGTTTATAACATGATAGCAGAAACTGTAACAATTGTTATTATTGAAGAGAAAGAAACTGAGACTGATTTGCCATTTCCACAGTAAAATTTGTACTTTCAATAGGTGGTGCACTTGGCAATATTTCCAAGAAATCATTAGACTGAGTAGAAAATCAGACTCCTTTTAGAGAAAAGGTGAATACTATCTGAGATGTGGGTAGTGTAATTCTTTGTTGTTGTTTTGATTTTGGTTACTTAGTGCTTATCTTTCTTGGATGAAAAGAATTTTTAAAAGGGGAGTATGGAAACAATAGAATACCAAGCAAGTCAAGAACTAAGAATGGTGAAGCCACAGAAAGCCTGAATTCAATCTCAGAGTGACCATCAAATGGTGATTAAGAAGGGGAAAATGTGTACCTTGAAGGAAGGAACCATAGCAGCTGATGGAACACTATCCCATGGTGAGTACTAATAAAAACTGTTAAATCAATGGATCAAGAACCAGTGTAAATCTGTAGGAGAGGGTCACAAGAGGATGGTTTGTCCACCTCGTGAGAATCAACCCAGGTGCTCAGAGGTGTATTATGAACATCTTCACTTCCGGTGTCAATGAGTACAAGTCAGCAAGCACTTCTTTATGTCTGAGAGGTTAACTCAGATTGAGTATTGCATCTGGTGTGAAGGAATGTATTTCAGACACATCAAAAAATATAAGAATGCCATTAGCCTGGCAAGCTCTCTGGTTATCCCTGAATTTGTCCTACTTAAAAAAAAAATTGAGAGGGAAGCAAAGTAAGCCAGCTGATAACAAGGGTCAGTCTATCATAGCTTCAAATTGCTTGTGGTCCATGGTATTTATATCTACATATAAATAAAAAAGTTCATCCTTTATGTAATTCTCAGTAATTTTACACTAAGCCTGGAAAGCTTTTTTTGATAAGAAATCTGTGTAAGCAAAGCTACAATGTACATCTAATCAGGGAAGCACTTAGTGAGGACTAAAACAAAAAACAAAACAAAGAAAAATTGAGTGTGTAAGATCTCTGTACCAAAAAACACATTTCTAAGGCTCAGTAATTTGAAAATGTTTAAGTATGCTTTTTTGACTGAGAAAGTTTGAGGCAAGAATTGCACTAGTGATTGAGTCAAGCTTTAGGGTACTCATTTCAAATGTCACAGTATTACACTCCCACATAAGGCAGAAAAGGAACTTTAAAAAATTAATTACTATGAAAAGTTGTGAAAAACTAAAAATCCTATGGTAACAAAACCTGTGTAAGGAAATTTCATATGCCCTAATGTACTCATAGCCATGGGCTTCTGGAATACGTTTCAGAGGATGCATTAGTTCAGACATTCCAAATTATTGAAATACATATTATTGATGTAGGAAACTTTCATATAGACTTTTGTTAAATTCATCATAGAAACCTAGGAGATGGGAAAACCAATTTCTACACTTAGCTCTGATTACCCTAATGCTTCCTTGTATGCCATTCATGTAGTTTAATTTGTCTCTGGGATCTAAATATGAAATGCACTATATCTCTCTGAGGCTGCTCCTAAGAGACCATTCTCAGCTATGTAAGGCCAAGTGGGAGTGAGTGTTGATGTAGTTGAATGAGGAAAACTGAGCTTAGTTGGAGTAATTGAACAGATGCTAAATCCATTTAACGTGTAACCCTGCGATCTAACGAGAAAATCCAAACTAAAAGGATAAATGGAATCGAGGCCAAATAGACAAGATCCTAGTTATAAAAGAAGGTAAGTCATTCTGTTTGGGTCCAGGAAGCTTGTGGTTTAATTTCATTCCACTTAACAGGTGAATTCAGGTCACCCTTGGGTGTGTTCTAAAGAATTTGGAGATAGTTTAGGATAAAAATGTGCATCAATCTTAAAAATCTGATATTTTCCTTCATCACAACCATCATGCCTAGCTGTCAAGCCCACAGTTCTCAGCCATATCTGGAAAGTTTCCAGATCACAGGGTGTATCTGTTGGCTTCGTGCTGACCCAAACAACTTACCAACTGCTCCACAAGGACTGTGGTGAGGTAATTGCTGCAGACTAGAAAGAACCAGTGTGCGATGACACCCACTGGGTTTATCTGTATGACTAGCCAACAACAAAATGGCCCTAGAATGGACTCTCATCCAGCAAGTTCAGTATCCTTGGTCATATCCATATTCTTTTTAGATTGTAAATTCTATCTGCTTGAACATCTGCTGGGAGGAACTGCAGAGAATTTCTGAGTTATTTCTGCCAGGCTAATCTGGTTGTGTTCTGTCAAAATGGTCACCATCCCACTTCCAAATCAATGGCAAAATCATTGAATGTACAAAGATCTGATGGGGGACGGAAGAAGGCCTCTGTGCTACCATTATGAATGTATATTTATTGGGCCTGGGAATTGCTGGGAGACCAGAAGATTAAGAGAGAATGCTCACTGTGAATTCTAATGGAAAATTTCCCAATCACCTAAGGGCCCACATACACTCTTGGGATGCAGGAAAGGGAAGATGAGGAAAACAAACCCAAGAGAGAGCAAAGGATCATTATATGTAAATGTTTCTACATAAGTTGATACAAAACACATGACTCTGACTTCTAAAATGCTTGAATCCTGTAAGACTCAGCAAAAGAAAAAAAAAATGATCTGAACACCATCTGTTTGTCTTTTTGGTACATGTGGTAATGGTCACTTATCTGACTACCTGTGGATATGGAAATGTGTTTGAAATGATGAAGGACCCTCTGTTCTACTATAATGACAACTACCAGTGACATTTGTAACCCTAGCAGCAGGTTAGAAACTACTTATGTCCACTTCCATTAAGAATTTTACCTCTTTGACACATCCATTTGGTTCTGTTTGAAAAAAGAAAATCATTAGTCTGACCTATAACCACAAATAAAGACCAACTTTTCTCAAGTAATTTGCATACGCTTAACTATTTATGAGTTCCCTGCTGGGCATCAAAGGTGGTTATCAATCTACCTACCCCCCAAACCTCTATAGAACCTTCAGTTTCTGTTAAAAACATGCGCCACACCTTACGAAGTGAAATTTGAGGTCAGAAACCCACTCAGCAGTCTTTTCTTTCCCTGAGAGAGCAGCTTTGCATTTTTTGCATTGACTATAGTTTATCCATTCATTCAACAGATATTTATTTGTAACTGTAATATGCCAAGCATTAGACATAATCTAAGCTTAGAAGACAGTTAAGTCCTCAATAGCACATTAAAATCAATCTCACTATCATCTATTTTTTATGAGCGCTTATAATTATTTCCATCTCTTACAAAATTTAATTTGCTACTTGTTGATAGATGAACTAGATGACAAAATTTTGAAAAATTTGATGTATGGAATATTTTTATTGAAGTATGTATATTAATAGAATATTAATATATTAATGTAGTAAAACCAGGCTTTTAAAACCATACAACACAGCCTTTGGTAAGAGTACATGAATATGGACTTTGCTTTTCACTTGTATATTATTTCAGGCTTTTATGTTTCTGAGTGTTCACCCAATCTAAAACAAAAATGATATTTAATATCACTCTATATAGTGTCATCGTGGTGCCTAGGTTGGAGAGGCAGCCCTCTCAAAGGAAGTGCTGCTGATGCTTGTAAAAAGCAGTTATTCATAGTTTTGTTAAAGGAATTGTGCTTCCACGTGCAGTGCCCCGTGCTTTGTTTATTTTACATTCTTTACACAAATGACTTGCTAATCTAGGAGAACATCAACAGAGCCTTAGAATCTTTGTTCAAACTACCAATGCTCAACATATTTTCTGAAATTACATGGGTCAACAAGCAAGAAGATTGTTTAGAAAATACAGACTATCATCACAAAGATTTGGCAAAAGATAATTTTACTTCTGCCCACTAATGATTTCTGAAGTCTCTAGTTCACAGTAAGAAAAAATATTCTAAAACAAATGAAATATGTTTACTGGTGCTTCTTTCTACTGGCTTTTGTGCTTTAGTATAAAAAATATAGTGTCTTTTGATATTTACTTCAGAGATTCATAAAGTTTATTGAATTCCTGCCAAGACTGCTGAAGACAATTTTTAAAGATTTTCCATTGTTTGATGAAAATCATATTTACATTGCTTTGCATGATATTTTTGTGCTTTATAATTATCAAATAGGCTATTATATAGGGAAGAGTAGGGGAAACAAAACAAAGAAGAAAAGCTAAACTACAATCCTGGGGTTTGTTTGTTTGTTTTCCTTTCTTTCTTCATATAGTGTTTATAAAGTGGGAAGTCTAGGGGAACTTTCTAATTTATGGCTGTTGGTTCCAAGCTGTGCCTATACAGTTTTATGACTGCTTAGTTCCGAAATGTATAAACACATTAGCCTTCTACATCACAGAATGCCCAGGAGAAAGCAATGCAAAAGAAATGAAGCAGAGGAAAATATATTGAACTATTTTCTTTGGGTTTTTTCATTTAATTTAAAATTGATATAAAGTGATTTCAGAGTTGAGAAGCTGGTGAGTGCTTTCCTTGTTGTTTTTCCACTTCACCTCAAGTTTTTCAGTTGCACTTGGGCAACAACCCAACCTAATACAGCTCCTGAAAAAATCTCAGGCAGGTATTGGGGGAAGAAATAAATTTTCCTCTAAGAGCCAGAAACTGAATCTCCTGTTATTTGTTTCAAGGCTAAATGTTTTTAGGTTGGAGTGTGTGTGTGTGTGTGTGTGTGTGTGTGTGTGTGTATGTGTGTGTGTGTGTATGTGTGCATGTGTGTGTGATTCCCAATAGTTTTAGCTTTGCTACGCAAACCTATATTTTTGCAGGACCTGCGAAGTTAAGCCATCTGTCCACAAAATGTCTGCTACATCAGCTTCAGAACAACATGTCTAGAGGTCAAGTTCCCTTGGGGTGCCATACATCTTAGTGTGTTGCATATTTTGAAGCAGATGACACTCAACCAAAATCAAATTCCAGGTTTGAGAGTTACGTGTTCCTTAAAGTCATGTGAAAAGTGCGTGATTCTGAATTCATTACTATGAATTCTAGCAGGGGCCTAGTGAGATAGCTCAGTGGACTGAGTGCACACTTAGACCAATGCAGGAACCAAGGGTCTGTCTCCAGCACTACAGGCTGTGCTGGCCCTGTGCCCAGGCATGCTGAGCCAGCCATTGAGCACTGGAGAGGCTGAAAACAGGAGGATCACTAGGAGTCCAAGCTACATAGTGATACCCTATATGAAATTAATTAACTAATTAATTAATTAATTCCAGGGGAAAGAATAGAGGAAAGCATTTGATATATAGGAAGTTGGCCTAACATAAGTTGAACTTAGGTATAAAAACAATGAACAATATGGTTTGCTTTGCGTTATGGTGTTGAATCCAGGGCCTTTTCACTGACCTCTATCTCAGTCTTTTTTGTTTGTTTTTTCTGACATGGAGCCTCAGTAAGATGCTGAGGCCTCCTGACTTTGTCGCCCAGAGTGCTGAGCTTACAGGTGTGTGTTGCCTCTGTCAGCTGTTTCCTTTGTGTTTGTTGTAGCTATATATACAACATTTACTCTTAATTGAGCCTAGAAAATAAGTCCAATTCTTGTTAAGCCATGAAATTTGCCTAACACAGTTTTTACTATGGCACCACTGCCACGGAGGATGTAGCCGTAGGAAGAACAACAAACAGTGCAAGCCTTGCTCATGAACACGAGAACACGAGTGGATCTCGGTACGTGATGACTATCATTCTTGTCCCTTTTGCACAGCATAACCACAATCTTGAAAAAGCAGTTGGCTATCACTTTTCTGCCTTGTTCTATCCTCTTTACTTCTCAAAACCTCAAATTAAATACACATAGAATGTCATTATCCTGCACTGTCCAAAGAACTGACTGAATTTTTTTTTTATTTCACAAAATTTCTGGGTGTCTGTGAGAGGCTAGTGAAAAGATCTGTCTTAGTGACTCAGCTTTTTAAGCCAAGGAGAAATATACTTCCTCTGTAAAGCAGAAATCATCCCCAGTAGGTGATGTGGCTATGTTGTCCTCTGTGTTCTCAAAACCAGTTGACTGGGGCTGGGGAGATAGCTCCGAGGCACAAGTGCCTGCTGGGCAAGTGCAAGGTCATGAGTTCGAACCCTGGTCCTACAAAAAAACAAAAAAACAAACAAAAAAAAAAACAATTGATTACAGCTTCCTTGCTACAATTATCCTGATGCTTACAATTTATCTGTGTGCACAGTGGATCTTCCATCAGACTTTAAGCTTCAGAAAAACCAACAGTATATTCATTTTCTTACCATGAGCCATATAGTATATCTACTGTGTAATGCAAAACCATTGCAGATATTAATTGAGTGAATGAACATTGGAGAAATCTGTGAGTGGCTGGCTGATCTGACTTACAGCAAAAATAATCCCTGAAACGGTCATGCACTCAGAGGCTGAGATTTGGGGTAGTGGTTGGCTATAGAATTGCCAGGATATTGAAAAGTCGGTACTGCTTCAAGGCAGGTCACTGGGCCAGGACTTGGTGTGTGGCAAATCTCTCTATCTTTCTCTTCCTCTTCCTCTGTTTCCTTACATCATGTAAACAGCTTTCCTCCATGATAGACACATTCATGATGCCATTTATGCCTTGGAGCTTGCCAACCATGCAGTTAAACTTCTGAAGCCATGAGCCAAATAAAAATTCATGGGCATGAGATATTGTGTCTACCTAAATTCATATATTGTATTCCGAAGTATAACACTTTCTACTATCTATAAGATATAATTACATTATGAAGTGACCTGAAAGTAGTTTTAAGAATACTAATATCATTAAAAAATTTAAAAAGGAAAAAAAATCTAAATTTATATATTTTAACAAATGATGAATGATTATTACATTTTTAACATTCAAATTGATTTGACTTTTGATAATATAGGTTTTGTTTGTTAAAACCAATTCATTAAAACTTAAAAGCAGAGTAGAAACTAGAAAATAAAATGGAATAATAGTTCAGTTTATAAATTAATAATATATGAGATTATATAATTCAAAAACGTAATTCTAAACTAAAGTACATGAGAAAATACGTTCTTAGGTTAAACCATAACATCACTTGCACTGTTTTCCTGCTGGGTGTTGTGGTGCATGCCTGCAATGCCAGCACTTTGAATATCAAGGCAAAGGAATGATTTAAGATTTTGAGGCCACCCTGGGTGACATAGTGGGTTCAAGTCCACATTTAACTATAGGGTTCGATTCTGTCTTAAACATAGTTTTGTAACCATTCAAATTCTTATTCATATGTTATGGTTTAACCTAAGAACATATTATTTTTTATATTGAAATACGGTAAAATTTTGTTTCATTTTTAACTTTTTACTTTGTTTTGTTTCTAATTAGAATATTGTCATCAAGCCTGTGGTGAAATTAGCATTCCTACAAATTTTCAAACAGTTTAATTAGTGTATTTTCTAGTTTGGGAAAATACTTGGGATGTGCAAATTTACCTTGGCCTGCTGAAATAAATCCAAAAAACACAACAGATTCTTAGGTTACTTATAAAAGAAAAGCATGGCAATTTTCAAAAGTACAAATAAGTTCACATTCTAATAAGTGCATGTATAATAAATGCAAATACTAGTCTCTTCAGAAATCTGAAAAAAAACTGAAAAGTTTATGAAAAACATATTACATATTTTAAAAGAACATCAAAATGATGCTGGAGAAATTATTAGACTAGAAGTCACTGTACATTAAAACTCATATATACATTTATAATTCAAGAGGAAGACCTTATTATTCATATAGCAGACTACACATGTGTAATTTTCTTTCCTCCAAAAATCTCTAAGAACAGTAATGAAATAGAAAAATTTAAAGCAAAACAATAAGAACAAAAGGTACAGGTAAGAGTAGGAAAGGGGCAGTAATTATCAATATGCTTCAAATGATTTTAACAAATGTATGAAATATGGACAGCAAGGGCAGGAAGAGTGACAAGAAGCAATCCAATCCCTGGAGTGTAACACATCTTTTGTCATACTGTTTCATAAACATAGATGTATCAAGTCCATGTTTATTGATTAGATTATTTCTATTGATGAATTATCAATTTTAATTTAATTGTATTAAACAATGAGTGCTTAGTAGGAAGAACTCACAAAAATACAGTATTATGGTTTAATATTTAGGATTTCTAAAGAAGCATCAAAATTTTCAACATTAACTGGTTATTGGTGTATAAAGTCTAATAAAGAACAACAGAAAATAATTCTTATATCAACTATAAACACCCATAGCATTGTACAAAAAATATTTTTTACTTTAATTATCATATCTAAGGTAGTCTTCACACATGACAGCATGTTCCATACACATGCATCATTTACCTGACAGCACATGTGTATTCCTTTCCTGGCCTTTTTATAGGATATACTTGACATTCTGCTGGTCATGCTGTTTTTGTCATGAAGTTTTTATTATATGACTCAATGTATAGTTAACAGGAATATAGACTATCAATAAGCTAAAATGCTAAATTCTTAATATATATTGTGCATTTAGAGTAAACATCAACATGTTCATATCAGCTGTGTACTTGATTACAAATCCTAAGAGATAATATCAACAATAAAAACTTATATGAGATAAAATGCAAACACAAAAATCCACCCCTTAAATGTTTGTTTCAATAGTTACACTCGTGGCACTCTTCATACCTAACAACTACATGGGCCATGCATACATCTCACTTACACTGACAGCACATGGGTTTGGCTCTCATATCCTATATGACAAGCCATTCTTGCCTGCCCTAGTTATTGTTCTTTCATTGCTGGGACAAAAATCCAACACTCAAAATTAAGGAAGAGGTTCGTTTAGCTCACAGTCAGTGGAGATTTCAGTCCATACTCAGCTGGCTCCAAGGCAGAGTGGCACATGGCAGAGGGCAGCAATTCATGGTGAAGGAAATAGCAAAGAGCAAAGGGAGCAGCAACAGCTGAGGCAAACAGCAAGCCTCTCTCCACTCCGTACATTGTAATGGAGATTATCTGCCCAGGGCAGGTGCAGCATCCGCCCCTACAGTCTTCACTCGCAACCTCCAGAAGCCACCCCATGACTACATGAGGCTTTGGGGGAAAACTAGACACAAACCATAACAATATCATCTCTCTCCTTCTTTTGTCAAGAGCTTCCCACATTCCCATGTTATACATGTGAACTTTTAAGTTCACATGAACTTTCAAGGGAGAAAAAAGAAATCAATAAAGTCAAATATATAATGAGTTCTTAGAATGGACATCAACATTATCCTGTCAGCTATGTGCTTGCTTGCAATACTTAAGAGAACATAAAAACTAAAAGTCTATGTGAATTAGAATATAAAAACAAACAAGTGTACCACAGAAATATTCTTTGCTTCAACTTCACACACAACAGTATTCACATATTAAAACTGCACGCTCCATACACAGGTATACTTACAGTGATAGCATGTATATTTTGTTTTTCTGTCCTTTCTAGTAGGACACAGTTGAAATCTGTTTAGTTTTCCTGTTTGCTTGGTAGGCTTTTGAATGTTCCATTTGTCTATGTACCTGTTATCTCACAGTTGTTTTTTGCAGTTCCCTAAGCAGTAACATTTTTCCTCTATTGTAAACAATCTCCTATGAGCTGTAGTACCAATCCTCTAAGAAAATTTCTCGCTGACATTTTGCATTGTTATTTTCAACTATCATACTGTTTATGCACTGATGCTTAAGATTGGGCAAAACACAACCAATGACCAATGATTTGCATTTCAAGTGACATCATAGTGATTCCATAGCTCATCAACATCTACACTGGCTTTGGTTTTCTTCTTGAAAATTTGCATCCAAAGCCTTCATTTTGTCAAGGTTTCCTCTATCAATATTTCCTTCACATTGCTGTGTTAATATCAGCTATATCACTTTAGTCTTCTTTGCCATATATGAGGCCAATGTAAATCTTTCCCAAATCCACTATACAATCATCTGTTTTGAAATCGCAACATTTCATTTAGAATTTCTGGTTTGTTCATGCATATAGTTCCTGTGCATGTCAACTTGTACTCTGTTATTAAAGTTAACATCAATTGAAAACCAGTAAAACAACTGTCAAATATCACATTCCAAGTAGTTTGGAAGAAAAGTAAAAAGTGTGTTCACAATATCATTCATTTTATTAGTACGTAAATAAGGATATAATGGTAGAGATACAGGTTAAATTTCTAAACTGGAAGCACAATAAGTCTTCATATCTACAAGGATGTACATAAGTATGCCATATTGTGGCACAGTGGCTTTCTATAAGTGTTTTATATTCCTACAATCACCATGAAAAAAATCCTTCCTAAATACATCAGACCTATGAATGCTTTCAGTTCACCTGTTATGGTATAATAACAAATATAGTTTTTAATGTAAATGTCGGTGCATGTAGAACATTTTATTTTAGCCATTGTGTATTTCACAGAATCTTGTAGCATTTCGTCTGATAGAATTTTCAACACTGAATTCAGTGCTAGCATTCTGTCCAATATATTTCATCATTGCCAAGGCCCTCATTATATTTTCAAACCTATTTCTAACACGGGCTCATCCCAAGGGCTTGCATGGCCATTTTGGCTAATCAAATGTGTGCTCATTTTGCTGTTTTCTTTGTCATCTGAATCAAGGAGGTTTGCATCCTCTGTACCTGTTGAAGTCAGTTCTTCTTCCATTCTGCCGTCGAGAAGCTTTGATTCACATAATCAACATGAAAGTCATCATTATCAGCTCCATATACCCATACCTCTCTTCTGTTATGAAAGTATATATTTTACAATAACACATAACCTTCATTGTCTCTGCATGATTAATTTGATGGCTCACTTTTGACCACTTCCAAAACTTGAATATCTGTTTGTTTTTTTTTTTTTTAATGTAGCATTGCACTAAGGTGGGCTACTTCTACCAGAATAATCAAATAAAACTTAAAAAAAAAAATCCTAGAGGGCTAGTGAGATGGCTCAGCAGTCTGAAGTGCCTGCTTAGGCAAGCTTAGGCAACCTCAGAGAACATGGTTCAATTCCTGGCACCACATGCTGTGCCAGCCCCACTTCCAGGGCAGGCTGAGCCAGCTATAATATGAAAATAAATAAGTAAATAATAAATAAATTAATTAATTAATTAAATAAAAAAATAAAACAATTCTAGACTGATATGGGTATATGATCTCAAGTAAACATACTCAAAAGCTGTTAGATGAAGCCTAAATGTAGGTGAAATCCTGTTTGGCACTTTTGCATATGTATAGCCACCTTGCCTTTTGTTGTATCAAGTGGGTAAACCCGAAGATTGATTCTTATATCCTCCCCCAAAAGTATTAAGAGGCACATCCAGCCACTACTACACTAAAGTGAAAACTTACAGTTGAAAAATAAGGGATATTTTTATAGAGCCCAGTGATTTGCTCCTCAGGCTTAGAGAACACCTAAGGAAAGACTGTGACATGCTTACCTAGTAATTTCCCTTTCATAGACAAGGACAGGATGAAAATTAGAAACAACCACAATAAATGAAGGTTAGCCTTAGCGTTATAACAAGTCAAGAATTAATTAAAAATTGCTCATTCAAGAAGGTCAACTGATTCTCCACCACAGAAGCCCTTGTAGAACACTTGTGAATTCATACCAGATAAACAGTTGGGGTATTTCTGAATGTTGATACCATTCTGCAACTGTGGGTGCTGGTACAATGAAGCAAAGATTCTCTCTCAGAAAATGACATTACAATTTATACCACATTAGTTCTTAAAATTACTCAATAGCTGTTCAATTATTCAAGCTATCAATTAATATAATATGCTGTGGGGAATAAGCAGTTATCAGACAATCAAAAATTTGATGTAGAAAGTATAGAGCCTGAAATTAAGAATTAAGGAGACTATCTGAAAAGAAATGGAGAAATGAAGTATCAGAAAGAAAAAAAAAACACTAAAACTTTCAGAAATCATTTTTAAATTTCCCCATTGTTTCCATGAAAATGCAGCTCTCAGATCACTTGCCGCAGGAAGCATAATTGAGTGATGGCCCCAGGTTCAGTATGTTCGCACTGTAGTCAGGCTATCTGTGGCTGACATCAGGCAGGGGCTCCGCATAGCTGATGTTCTAGTGAAGATCAATGGCTGCAAGACACAGGATTCTTTTAACACATATCTTTTACTTGAAAATTCCCATCAGCCTCTGAAAAACTTTCTTAGAATTACAATGCTCTCAAAGCATTCATTCTACCATTCATTATTTTTCTTTCCCCTCTTGTTCTCACGCAGCAGACATCTATCACAATCTGGAGTCTCTCTCTGCTTTCTTTGGTCCCATGTCTTTTTAGCTTTTGCAAGCCTACCCCTCATCAAGTTAATTTTGCATGTAATCTTTTCATATGTTTCTTATGAGAGCCCTCACTAACACACTGTATCACGAATATTCTGAGAACACAGGTGATTGATTCTGGAACAGACTGGCTATTATAGAAGAAAATTAGCTGTATTTTTTGAGTAGCATATAGACAGAAACAGATCCTGGAATAAGGTTGCCCTAGTTAGATTTCCCATTTCTTGGACTGATAACCATCAGCTGTAAGTTAAAAGAGGAGAGGTTTATTTGTTTCTAAGGAATAGTGAGTGATATGAACTAAAGATCATGCTTTCATGAAGCACCCAGATATACCTACTGTAAAAATGCATTTCACTAATCCCCCAGGTGGCTTACAAGCCAGTTTGTATAACAATCCAATTTCACTGTCGCTGTCATAGTGACTAGTGTTTTTATCAATAATGATCTGTGTAAATGCTCTATGTGAAGAAAATAATATCACAAACGCTATGCTTCTGTCATTTGAAAAATCAAGGGAGATTGGGGCATTACCTAGAAAGTAACTGGAGTAGCACGAATACTTACTGTTAAGTTGCATTGGGGTATTGAAAAAACTGCATGACTCAAAACTAAGAACTGTTCGTAGGCAGTTAAGGCCACGCGTAAGAGTCAGAGAACCTTCTTGGACGTAAAGATGAGCAGTAGACTGATGCTCTTATAATTCTCATAACAGCACTCTAGAAATGTTAACCTTGTCCGTCAGGCAAGCCAAATATATTATATGAAGAACAGAGCACTGACTAGGGAAACCTGTGTCCTTGAAATGTGGGAAGGGTTCATCTGGATGGATGCTTTTGAGGCTCTGGCTACAAAGATTCCCCTTAGCAGTGAGAACATAGAGAGATGTCATTGTGTTCTCTAGCACTAGCAAAATCCTTTTGTCTTGTATTGGAAAAACCTGAAGAAGCTTATTGTCCTTAAACACAAGAAATTCTTCGTGAGCTTGCCCATACCTTCTTTCCTGACAACTAGATGAATAATTAGAATTACATTTTGATTAGGGGTATTCTACATATAATGAATAAGAAGTAAATTTATGAGCAGCAGACATGCGTCTTGATACCAACTGAACTACAAAATTAGCAAATTGCACCAGAAACCAGGCAGTGAGAACTGTATCATGTCCCTTTTTATATCAAAGCTGAATCCCACAGTGTGACAATATATTTGAAGATAAGGCTTTAAGGTATTGTTAAAGTTGTATGAGGACATAAGAATGAGTTCTTATAGAGCCTTCATTCAAAAGGATAGGTGACCTCATAAAGAAATGATTATGGTCTCTGTATCTGTGTTCACCTTGTAAGTACACAGTGAAAACAACATCTGACATGACCCTGAATTGCCAAATTCAACATGGACTTCAGGCCTCGAGAATTGTGAGAACTAATTTGCTTGTCTTTTCAAGGGGCTTAGTTTGCAGTGTGGTGTTCTGGCAGCTTATATTGAATAATTTAATTAGGAAATATCCAGGAATTTGAATTTCAATGATGCTAGATAACAAAAGTTAAAATATGACTGAATATATAAGAAATAAATGGCCCAAATCATAGGATCAATGTTTGGCCTTTAGAACCCTAAGAAAGTTGTGATCAATAGTTTTTGAAACAACAATGCTTGACTTGTGGGGGAAGATGATAGAAGAAAGAATAATGAAGTGAAGGAAATCAGGCATGCAGGAATGAATGTAATATATGACATCAGAAAGCTTTCCAGATGATCATTGTCATTTATTTATTTATTTAGTTAGTTAGTTAGTACAGGGTCTACTGGCTCCCACTACACAGATCAGACTCATAATGATCTTCCTGTTTTCATCCTGGGATTACAAGCGCATTCCACCACGGCCATTCTCATTCGCCAGCTCAGTGCACCACAAGGGTGGGGCTAGCATGGCTTGTAGTGCAGGAGATGGAGCCCCAGGCCCTGCACTCTGCCTAAGCAGGTGCTTTAATCTGCTGAGCAATTTGGTTGGCCCCAGAAGATCATATTCTGTGGCAGCCTAGAAAGTATAACATTCACCAAAGCTGTCAAAGCCACCCTGATGAGAATTCCAGTCAAGATGTTTTCTCCTCCAGGCAATGGCTCATGGTAAAAATCGGTCAGACAGACTTGATAGCATCTGTGGGGAAATAGGAAGACAAGCAATGAAAGCCAGGAGGTGATTCAACCAACAGATGCTAATAAGCATCACAGAAGTGATACATTTGGAGAGGAAGGAGGAGGAAGAGAAGGAGGAGAAAGGGAAGAAGAAGAAGAAGAAGAAGAAGAAGAAGAAGAAGAAGAAGAAGAAGAAGAAGAAGAAGAAGAAGAAGAAGAAGAAGAAGAAGAAGAAGAAGAAGAAGAAGAAGAATTAAGTACTTGGCCTATGGCCTATTAGAATTCTGGAGATGGTCCAGAGAATGTGGTCACACAATGTTAAAGATCTCTGCTGCTTAACATCTAAAACCAGGAGCTAGGACAGCTGGCAACAATTTGGATGCAACACTCAGAAATAATGAGATTTTTTTTTTCCAGGATGCAGTATGGTCATGATATCACAGACATCCTTAAGATGTAATGTCCAAGTAAGAAGAATAAATGTGTCTGCCAACAGAGGGAAGAAGAAGCAATGAACCCCTTTATTATCATTCCCATAATCCAGTGGGGAATTCTGATGTCCATTTGCCAGGGGACAGAGGCAGGGTCGCATTCAACTGCAAGCTACAGATACTACAGAACTTCTGGATTTCTTTGGTGCCATGGAGCAATAGCTGAAATGAAATCATCATCTTGATAGGAATAATCAACTCTGATTTCCAAGGAAAGACTGGGCTGCACTTTACCTAGTGTTGCAAGATGAATATGTGCTCACACCTTGGTTTGGCATGGCATGACACTCACACCACCACAATACTCTGTTGATTCAACCAAAATGAGCGATTTAGTTATATAGAAGAAATGAGTGAGTAAGAGATAAGGGTTACTCAATTAATAAAAGCTCATCTGTCATTAAATGCTAGTAGGCACTATCTAAAAGTTATTATACAATAAAAGACCACAAAATACATCTAGAAATTAAACAATGCATAATCACTCCAAAAATCATGAATCAAGATGCTTGGCCTTCAGTGTGGGCCCACCAGGTTAGGAGGCAATGTAGTAAAAAATGTTACTTTTGGTGTTGTGTTAGTATTACTTAATGTTGGATTGGTATTTGACTTTTTATCCATATGAAAATTAATTTTACTCTTAAGTCTTTTGAAAATAGGTAAGTTGTAAAATTCAAATGAAAATGTAAGCAAAGTGTTAATAGTTTTTATGCATAAAAGGAAAGAAAAAACTCTAAAAATGAGTTCAGTGAATTTGATTGTCTAAACTACATTTTGCAAAGGACCATTTATTAAAAATAAATGACAATAGGTAAAATGTTTTTACAACAGATACAATAAATAAATAGAATATATTCTTAATGTACAAAGAGATCTTTTAAAGTATTATGAGAAGTCCAAATATTTCTATGAAAATATTAGTGAATTACATGAACAAGTCACAACTATTTTTGACTGATTGCAAGATATAGTTTAAACTTCAGCAATGGTCAGATGAATACATATTAAAGAAAAAACCAGTTTATTTTGTTTTATGTTGTTTTAATTTCTTTTGTCTGTGGTATTAGGCATTGAACACAGGGCTCCTGCACTGAGCTGCACCAGCAACTTGGTATTTTACCTTGAGAAAAGGCATAGCAAGTTACCGTCGAGGCTGAGTTTGAACATGTAATGCTCCGACTTCAGTCTCCGGTCTCTCGGAGTGCTGGGATTACAGGTGTGCCCTCGCATGCCTCACCATAATTTTAATGATTGTAAGACTTTAATGAAAACCTGATTGCTGGTGAGAAGGTAGTGATGTTTGCTTGAAAATGATATGGTGAAGTGAAAATGACAATAATTTAGCAACATACAGTGTCTTGAACTGTCCTATCTTTCAAAGGAGTAATTCTCCCTCTAAAAGAATCTCCTTTGAGAGAACAATAGGCATTGGAAACAAAGATGTATGGAGCTATACAGTGTTATATGTAATGTTCAACCCTGTAAATAATTTAAATGGGCTCCATTAAGAAATTATTTCCATAAATTATGAGTTATGACACACAAAATGTATGGTCATTAAATTTCTTGTTACAAAGATTATTCAGCTTTGAAAACATTCTAAGACATACTGTTCAGTTAAAAAAAAAAACACTCAAGTAGAAGTACATGCTATCCATCCCAATTAATTTATATGTGCAAAAGAAGTGAAAGCGTCCTAAGTATTAAACTATGGACTAGAGGAAGGTGGTACTTTAAATTTTATCTGCCTAGCTCTCATTTTTGCATAGTGAATTTTCAAATACATAATAGTAAGAAGACCAGATGTCAGTATTCTGGGATTTGTGATTTTTTTAATTAGAATACATGGAAGAGAAAATTTGTTCTACATAAGCATTTGATGACCTAGAGAAAATAGTCTCTTATCAAGTACAAAATATCACCCAAGTGTAACCTTCATACTGTCCCCCAGCTTGGGTCTTTACTCCTCTCCCTATTTAAACTTCTCTGTAAGGTCCCTGTTTCAAATTCCTCAGTTGAATCTTTGTCTTATCATGCATATGCTCATACTCTGTAGATGCAAGTTAATGAACTACCTCTTCGCTTGGATCACTGAAAATATTTTAAAAATTATAAATGTAATTAAACAATGTTTTGACTTATATTTTTGCCAATATTTCTCAGGACAGAAAAGTGTACCACTGTTCTTTTCCTTGACTTTCTTTCTCTTTCTCTCTCATAAACTTACCCCTCATATCCTAGGCCTGTCTCTTATCAGTAGCATAGCCTTGATTCTCCTGTACTAGAAGAACTCATCTTGCTTAGGGAATAGCATATGTGCTCTAAGTTTTGATGTACATAAAACCACTGTGAGAGATAAAGGATTCACCAAATATGCACAGAGCGGGCAGAGGACTTCACTGAGGGTTGTGGGAAGGACCTAGTAGACTAATATTCCAACGAGACAGAAACACACATCAGCTTATGCAGACTCAGGAGAAAGATGTTCTATTTTTCAGTCAATACCTTTTCAACCTTGTAACCCAACTCTAGGGCTGTAGTTTCCTTTTTGTGAAATGGATTCACGGGATCGTGATCCAGTGGAGTTCCTGCACTCAGCTGTGTATGAGCAGACAAGGAGTGATTGTATTTCCTCATGTTGTTTGTAGTGCAAATCCAGAATTCCACAAATTGGCCAGAGCACATGAAGTTCTGATTTCCAACGCACCACTGCCCTGACTATGATGAACTCTGGGGGAGTCCAAAGGCTGAAGAAAGCTCCCTGGAGCTTGTCAGGAGCCACTCGCTTTGCATAGGCAACAACAGAAAGCTTCTCAGAAGAAGCAGCTCTTAAGGTGTGAACCGAAAAGTTGTGCAGGAAGAGGAAACAGAGCATTCAATTGTATATTTGGAAGGGTCAGACCCAAAAGGAAACATGCCGGTGAAGTCGGTGGGTGGTGAGCAGGACAAGCAGCTGATGCTGAGGCTAAAGCAGCAGAAACCACATCGTTCAGCCTCCTTAGCCCATGTGAAAATAGGCTGTTTATGAGCAAGAATGAAAAGCATTCTTCTAGGGTGACTTCAGAACTCCCGTCTAACTCAAATTCTCATTGAGTCTCACAGTCTTCCTCTGAAGCCAAGCAAATCTGCAGAAGAATTGAAAAAGGAGTGAAAAAATCTATTTTTTTATAAAAACATGGATCTTGGGAGGAGGCAAATTAGAAGAGGTGAACAGGCATACTGCTACTCCTTATTGAAATTGTGTCCCTAAGGTGGCTCAGATAGTAGCTAAAGACGTACTTGTATTATCTAGGAACTGGAAGTTGTGAAGTGGGCTCAAAGAGACATGTCCCTGCCACTGTAAAGGGACATAAGAATATAAAGATCGGGAAATGTGGAGTTTCTGGAGTTTCTTAATGCTCCAAGAACCCTGCATGGATTAAAAAAAAAAAAAAGGTTTTCCCCAGTTGCTAGACTGCAGACAGAAACAAATAAAATATAATCATGGATACCATGGAGCTTTTCCTAGCAATCACACATCCTGAGAACACTGAGAAACAGGTGCTCTGACAAATTATTTTTAAGTTGCGCTTTGATTGTTAATATCCCAGATCCTGTCTGTCAGATTTGAGACATGTGGGAAGGGCCAGGAAGGTTGAAAAAATGCCAGGATGCTTCAAAAGCTCACCCCATCAAATGATTTCACATGACCCTCCCACCAACCCTGCTTGGTGATTGAGCGTAATATAAGCATATGAAGGAGTAAGCACTAAATGCATTTACAATTAAGCCTGTGATTGAATCAAAGGATTTAGTAGCAATGGATGCAAGAGTAAGGAGAAATAGACGGCTTCACAGAATTGGTTTTTTAATGTCTTTATTGATGTATCAAGTATTTATTTAGTATCTACTATGTACAGAAACATCTACAAAAGCTATATTCTAAAGCACTGGGTAAAAGGCCAGTGAACAAAACAAAAAATTTGTCTTATGTTTTCTTCTAGTTAGAAAAGGCAGTGCTGGTTAATGTGGCTGTGATGTATGATAAATACCTTTTATGATAAACAGCCCAGCATTGTGGAAACCCAAGCCTTTGGTATAGGTTGGGTTCTACATATCATCAGATATATATGGTAAGATGACCTTTCAGTTGAGGAACTAATTGACATTATGGTTTGTTTTAGCCTTCAGAGTTTACCTGATCTATATGATAACATGGAAAAAAAATTCTTTCCACTTGTGAATGCATTATCTGTACAAGTTCATTTATCACTAATTTCTGGAACTCTCAAAATTCATAACTTTTGTACACCCAATACAGCAAATAATGAAAGGCAAATGATAATGAATTCTGGTTTGAGTTTATCTTAGACTAGTTATGGAAATAACTCCAATTGTTCCTATTTTCCAAATTATTGAGGATACAGTTAGAATGTCAGTATGGCAAGTGAGAGAATTATCATATCTCTCTCAGAATTACTGAACCTTCTTATGGACACAGAAAATGAGGGTTGTGAGTACTCCATCGACCTGCCAATTTCTTTCAAGAGACATTGTTGTACTATCATGAAATGAATTGCCATTTTCTTCAATGATTTTTGTACTGATCAGCATGCTTTTGTTAAATTGCATAATTGAACAACTTCAAAGGCTGCGTGCATTATATGCAATAATGAACAGTTAATAAGGACACAAAATTTTAAGTTAGATAGCAGAGATAGCAACATTGTTCTGTGTATTTCTAAATATCTAGAAGAGTGTTTATGATGAACTCAGTAATTAATGTTGTTCGAATATTAGATACTACATGGACATATGAAACGTTATGTTGTACCCCATCAATAAAAACGATAGTAAGTTTTAAAAAATAATTTATAAGTTATGGGGTTACTCCCTACTTATTACACGTTCTGCAAATTTTGTTGAAAGTGTGTGCCTCAAGCACTTACACTCATAGAGCTTAAAACCTCCTAGGAAGATTAGAATTAAACATAATTACATACACACATACTTACAAATTAAATTAAATGTTATGAATAAAATCTTGGGGTATTTTAGAAGAAAATAAAAGATAAGAAGTGGCATTTACTGTGATAAGAAAGCTGGAAATGTGGCCAATTAGGAAAGGCCATGAGTTGGATTTCAGACACATTCAGGAGAAGTTTCTTTGAGACTCCCAACAGAGACACGACATAGAAATGTGCAGATACAGATCTCAAGCTGTGTTTTTCTCCCCTACCAGAAGATTAATATATCACAGTAACTAGGAAGCAATTTAATCTAATAAGATGATCTAAAATATTAGCCACAAAGTGATTGGATGTGTGCTAATTGGGGCTTGCAGTGGTGGATTATACATAAAGCACGGCCATCACTCTACCCAATCTAGCATTTAAAGCGCCATTTCTTCAAAGTTGTTTTATCTCCACAGATCCACATAGAGTGTTTGGCAAACAAAATGTATTTACTCTTTGTCAGGGAAAAAATCGCACAGATAAATCCCAAGAATCTTTACTGCTTGATTACCAGTGCTCTGCTATTCTACAAATAAAGCATTACCTACCAGGTCATAGATTTCTCTCAGAGAAATTACCCAGATGTCACAGCACAAAAGGATCAAGTTTCCAATGCCAGGGAACTAATGTATCAACCTAGGGAAATCAACAATAAGCATTCTGATCTGAGTCAAGTGGACTGAATGAAATGTGGATTCTGAGCAATGAAAAGCAAACCATATTGGCAGCAAAGATATAAGTCAGAATATTTTTTTGAACTTTCAACCAATTGGTGGAAAGCCAACTTCTAAAATAGGAGCTCTTCAGTAAGCAAGTTTTGTGCTAGCACTGTAAGGGGAGCTTAAAAGCTCATCTACTAATCTGAATTTCGATAAGGGAAAGCGTAGCTACATTGCAGGCAAGTGTTTCCTCGCCCTGAAAGATCTTAGAGGTAACTGTGCACACTTTCAACTGTGATGAACTGGGGAAGGCTGACGTCAAAGCCTCGCAGTGCTGCTAGGGAAGATGTTTGACAGCCTTGGAGTTGAAAGGCTGAGGTACTTTCTTCCACTGGCTACATGTATCTAAGGTAAGTACAGATCTTGCAAGCGAAGTATTCCAAGTGCGGGATCATCCACTTTCTAAATATATTTTCAGTTCTTTAGGAAGCAAAAGGAGAGAAAGTAAAACGGACTCAACCATTCCTTTTACTGCAGATCTTGAATGCAACTACACTAGCTTTCAGTATGATGTAATTTCGGTGAAGTACATTTGAAAATAGGAAAAGAAAGAAGAGAGAAGAGAAGGAGGGAGAAGAGGAAAGGCAAGAGGGGAGAAAGCAAGCAGGGAGGTCGGGAACAGGAAGGAGCAAGAGCTTCGGGGTAACATCATTAAAATACTATGCCATCAAGGGGCCTTAGAAGTGTTCCAGCCATCTTGTCCGTAGTACAATCATTCCCTCTTCGTCTCTCTAGCTATTGTTCATCCATCTTCTTTTCGATTTTTCACAGTGAAAGGAAACCCACAAGGCCTATCGTCTGAGACACCATTTATTATTCAGTGTTTCCTTATATTCAATGCTAAGTCCATTTCTTTATAACTTTTACTCGTTGGCCCTGGCTCTGCCCTGTGGACCTACCAAGCTGTATCTACTTCATTTTACTCATGAAAGCTTTGCAAATACAGGAAGCCCCATAACCTCAGACACTCAGGACCCTGATTTACAAGGACGCCTGGTCTTAGCCACAGAGCGAACAGAAGCAGACTGTCCCCTAAAGGGAATGCAGCTTTGGGAGCAAAGCTATGACATCATTCTGATTAGGGAAAATGTTGCAGCTGGCCCCCTGTGTTGTAGAGCATTTGTTAAGCACTAAACAGTAAAGCCCATCTCCATGGGGAAACTAGAAACAACTGCAAATGGGGTCAGACTTGCCCAAGGGAGCCCGCAGCAGAAGTATTCTGCCACAAACATAAAGGATTGATGCCTCTGATGTAGTTACTAAGGCAGTTCTTACATTTGCAATCCTTGGTTCAGTTGCAGTGCAATGGCTTGATTCTACTGAAGCTAACACAGAAAGTCTGTACACAAAGGCGCTATTTGGCCCTGCACAGAGAGATGGGAAACTAAAGAATTAATGAAAGAGGACAGAAGATGGGAACACAATGGAACATCCAGCTCTAGGCAGCTAACGGGGAGTTCCACTGCTGCAGAGATGCCGGCCTTCAAGATGAAGGATGTATTCCATGCACAGGCAGCGAGTAGAGCAATCTCAGTGTAACGAAAAGCTCCATCACAGAAAAAAAAAAAAAAAAAAAAAAAAAAACCAGGAGTGAACATAGCATGTCCCTTACAGAGGAGAGCTCTTTGTCCCCAAACTTCAATTACTGATTTTGTTGCAGTTACAGCCTCTGTTGTGGCACACAAAAGGAGACACAGAGTAAATGTTTGATGTGTGGTGGCATTGGAGTGATTGGCTTTCAAGATGAGAAACACTGCCCATATTCAAACCCGCTGAAGAGAGAGGGAACAAAATACTTGGGAAATCAACCACAGAAAGGGAAAATGCAGTTAGAGAACCAGCTAAATAGGACCAAAGATACATGGGATTGATGATACCAGGCAGTAAATTATACACAAGTGATTTACAGATCTTCAAGGGTACATTCTTAGCCCTGTGAAGGAAAAGGAAAGACATCATTTGAACCTCAAACTCAGATCTGACAGTGTCTCAACTTGACCTGGATAGGAGATGTCCAGAAGTTTGACTGGACACTAAATCTTGATGTGTCCATGAAGGTGTTTCTAGATGAGATTAGGACTTGAGTGCTAGACTCCACAAGGCAGCGTCCACTTCATTTTGCGTGAGCATAACCCAGTTTACTGATGAATGAACAGACTGAGAAGACAGAATAATGTTGAATTATCTCTGTCAGACTTTTTACACTGGAAAATCGAAAGTTCTACCTGGAATACTTCTAGTTATTGAAGTTCAGGCTCAGTCTAGGTTTTCTGGATCAGTTTTCTGACCCTGGAGACTATGAGCTAAGCCACTGGTTCCTTCAGGTCACCAGTTTCCAGAGAGCATATTATGGAACTTCACAATATTTCAGTCTATAAAAGTTTGTGAGCTAACATCTTATGAGAAAGAGAGAGAGAGAGAGATAGAGGCAGAGACAGAGAGACAGAGACAGGGAGAAAGAGACAGAGATAAAGAGATTCAGAGAGAAAGAGAGGAGGAGAGAGAGACAGACATACAGAGAGGAGGAGCAGGAGAGAGAGAGAGGAAGACAGAGACAGAGGGACAGAGAGACAGAGACAGGGAGAAAAAGAGACAGAGAGACAGAGAGGAGGAGAGAGAAAGAGAAGGAGAGAAGGAGAAAGAGAGAGAGAGAGAGAAAGACCTCCTTGGTTCTGCCTCCTCAGAGAATACTAACACAACACTAATACTATAAAAAGCTAATGATAATTTTTAAAATTGGTGACAAATCAATGACTAATGAAATCCTATAATATTTAAGATAATAGATTTTGCAAGTGAAGATAAAGTAGAATTTTTTGCATCCATAGTACAAGTCTTGGAAGCAAGACTAGAACCAGAACACATGACCATAGGTGATTTACGTATTATTGAACTAGATAATAGTATGTTCAAAAATTTTATCTTTTGGGTTGATTTTCCAGCTTACAATGAATACCCAAAGTAAAGCCACTTCCTTTACTGTTTGAAGTAAGCCTTTTTTGAATTTCTATTTATATCACATTGGGACAATCATATTTTCCCTAGAAAATGAGCAGAAAAAGTCAAGTTTTATCTGGGTTACACTTTCAAATGAGATGATGTAAATTTCAGCATCTGCCATTGGCTCTCAGAGGTAAAGGGCAAGTTTTCAGTGGTAGAAATCTGCAACAGAAATGTAGAAAAAACAAGAGAAGTACAGAAGCTTCTTGGCTTATGAGTCAAATTTGAGTTTATAGTTTCGAGATTCTTACAACTGAAGCCCACACTATGTTTTGCACTACCTTGTAAGCTGCCTCTTTTCAAAACATCCCTTCAGGGTACCCATTTCAGGTGCTTTTTGTTGCTGACATTTGTGTTGTTGTTGTTATATAAAATTATTCAAAAGATCTTGAATCAGGACAAATGCTCATATATAACACATTGGTGAATGTCCAATAAGAACGTAATTGTGGTTTGAGTTTATCTTATAATGGATATAATGAAAAGTTCCGTACCCACACCCTTCTCATTGCGGCCTAAGCTAGTCAAAGGTGAAATCTATCGTTATTGTTATTGTCATTATTAATATTATTTTTTTTGTATTTTAGGGAAGGGTCTCCAGGGTATTCAGGGTCTCACTACTAGATCAGACTCATAGTGATCTGCCTGTTGACAACATCCTAAGAGCTGGGATGACAGGCACGTGCCACCAATCCCAATCTCAGTTGCTGTCTCAGCACGCCCCCAGGGGTAGGGCCAGCATGGCAGGCCCAGGGATCAAACCCTCAGCCCCTGAACCTGCTGGCAGGTGCCTTAATCCACTGAGCTATTTGGACGGCCTTTATAGTCATTATTTTTACTGGTGCTTTTTGTTGGGAGTCAAAGCTGACTGACATATCTTCAGTTTGAACAAACTCAGAGAACCCTTCAGAAGAATCAAATATATACATTGGCAAATGCACCCCTATAACGTGGAATGTGCTGGGCTTTGATCTGAGTTCAGATGATTCCTTGGTGGACAAGACACTGTGCTGTTGGGAAGAGGCGGTGGAGTCCATGAGGAAGGGGGATAAGCGGGAATTTCAACACAGCCCCACGGTCCTGACACGGCAGCAAATCTGTGTGCTATGCAGGCATAATTCAGGTACAGCAGGTACGCAGGTCTTTAGAGAACTAAAAAGAACTATGGGAAATGAAGCATAAGGTAACATCAAAAAGATGGGTATGAGGAAAGCCAGCATAAAGAGTTAGGGTGAAAGGAGCAGATTTTTGAGCCAATAGCAAGGCACATCCTAAGGCCTGAAGGCTGGAGTCACCATGAGTGAAATTTCAGTATGGCTGGCACTAAAGCTAGAGTAGCAGCTGCTGAGAAACACAACAAGAGAGACAGCCCTGGGGTCTGATGCTAAAGGTGATGGTAATCCTTTGATAAATCCAAGCGAGAGACTGACTGGACCAAAAATGTGATTTAGGAAGATGAAATACTTTTAATTGGGCTAAATGAAGACAAGCCTACCTTTAAAGTAATCAGGGGAGGCAAACTGACTCTTTCCTGCATTCCAAGTGTGGTGATGCTGAAAGTTAATACAGGCAGTATGAGGAAGTAAAAACAGAAAGGGCAGGGCTAGGGAGATAGCTCAGTGGAAATAATGCTTGCCTGGCAAGTGCAATGTCCTGAGTTCAATCCCTGGTACCACCACCAAAAAAAAAAAAAAAAAAAAAAAAAAAAAAAAAAAAAAAAAAAAAAAAAAAAAAAAAAAAAAAAAAAAAAAAAAAAAAAAAAAAAAAAAAAAAAAAAAAAAAAAAAAAAAAAAAAAAAAAAAAAAAACAGGCAAAGGTCAATGACTGAAGGATTCTGCTACAGGGATGTACCAAAAAATCTGAGTTAACCAGATGTCTGTTCTCTCTCTCTCTCTCTCTCTCTCTCTCTCTCTCTCTCTCTCTCTCTCTCTCTCTCTCTCTCTCTCTTCTTTCTTTAGTGTCAGGATCTTACTATGTAGCCAAAGGCAGACCTTGAACATGTCACAATCTTACTGCTTCATCCTCCTGAATTCTGAGATTACAGATGTATACCCAGCTAAAAAGCAGTTTTTAATGCCAAATGTAAACACATCAGATTTGGAATGGATTTCTGTCCCAGAAGAAAATTATTCATGATAATCCTTATGGTTGTCTAAACCTCAAAAGACTTCAAAAGATTGACTTGAAAACTTCACTTAACCACTTTACTACCACATATGTTACAAAACCTAGGGCCGGCCACAAAGATGTTAATTTAATGAATATTCATAATCAATAAATATTCATTAAACAACATTGACTTTCCAGGCATGCCGTCGCTCCTGGCAGGTCCCGCCTGCGTGGCAGAGTGCACATGTTAAATGAGTGTTGCTTTCTGCAGAAACACCTTATGGGATTTCATGAAAGACACTGCATTCATGTACGATACACACAGATGTACGGAGACAAGTTTGAACAAATTCTGCACAAAAGAACAAAAGATAATTTTTCTCTTTGGTGCAGTTCTTGTGTTTTGCACGTCAAATGTGTGCCCACATACACGAAGTTCCACAGGAGAAACAAGTCAATTGCAGAATCAAGACCCTAACTGGTTCTACGGCTACATGATGGAGGCCAGGCTTTCAGTGCAAATGGACGGGTGTGAGCATAAATACTCCAAAACCTTTTTTGATTCATTGTATGATGACATTTGAAAAAGTTTCCCATTTAAAATTTAATATTAGTCGAAGTAGTCATACGGTTGCATGCATTTTAATTGTAGTGTGTGCCCTATTAAAATAAATTGTTTTTCTAAAGATTGGAAACCATTTCTTGCAAATGTTTCTCATTTTAGTCCAGAAAAATTTTGCATGGCTACCACCCAAATAATCTCCACATGTTTGTCCACACTTGTAAGAATGGACAAAGCCCTCTGTTAGTGAGAATAAGCAGACATATAATTAGTCTTGTCTGTTTTAGAAGTTCCTATTGAATTATATCACATAAGCAACTAAGTATTTAAGACTTTTTGAATTGTGACTTTTCCACAAGATTCTCTCTTGCTATTGATTCCATACAGGGCCTCAGGAATGCTAGTCTGTCTGTTGAGCTGCCAGTAGGTATATAATAGTATCACCCTTTATTCAGAGGTGCTGGGCTCTTCCCCAAGCCCAGGCAGCCATGTGTCCTCAGCCAGTGCCCTCATGGTTGCCACTGAGGCAGACTGCAGAACTTTAGTGGTTTTGCCTACCTGCTCCCAACATGCTGAAAAGAGAATCTTTAGTGTCAGGCTTAGGGCTTCTTTACAGAGGGGGCCAGGATGCTTTGACAAACCTACAGAAATGTCATGGAAAATTCAGGGTATTTTGTTGTCACTGTTGTAGATTCTTCTGTGGCTTCTGATGCACTGACTGCTTCCCATTACTAAGCAGATTCTTCTATAAATCTCTTCCCTCCTGAATACACTCAGAAATCATTTTTCTTCCAAGACACAGGAGAGTTTGCTTGTACCTGCAGGTTCCTCCAACTCTTACAATTTGACCTTTTATATTTTTTCCTTCAAATCCTGGAACTTTGATTAATACTTGCATATTTCAAATAAAATACTAAGGTTCCTGATTCAATAAAGATGGCATTTATGGCCTTCTGCCTTGACAGGCTTTGAATAGAAAATGTGAGAGGTGAAAGTTTGGCCAGGAGGGCTCATCGCCTCCAGCATTCTGTGGAGTCAGAACTCTCTCCACAGTACACTATCAAAGGAGAAAATGATAGCCTTATACTTTTTGTCTATGCCTTCTGAGTGAAACTTCTCTTAATAGTCTTTATAGCACAACATTTTCCTTTTAAAAAGGGTGATATAGAAACCACAGGACTCTCATAACTAAAGTAATTGTCTGTCAAACCCAGGTCACTAATTAGCCAAATTAAATTTTTCATACACTCAACAAGCACTCGCACAATTGGGCATTTGCAATTCCTCCAAAGGAATTTCTAATGGTCATTCTATTTTACCTAAGCAATTTTAATTGCATCTTGTGGCATACCATTAGTTTTATTAGTGAGTTGCTTCAGCTTGCTCATGAATAATAATTGTAAAATACAATAAATTTTTAAATACGCATTATAAGGAAAGTGAACTCAAATACTTTTCTTGGAAACTCATTTTAACCCAAGTCGAGTTTCTCCTATAAATTTCTTTAGAGTCAGAAGAGAATGTTACACTCCAAATTGGCTCAGGGTGATATTGTTTTACACTATTTTATTTTAGGCAAGTGTAAGGAAATGATCTGAAAGCTCCACATTGCAGAGGATGATTTTATTACTGTGATGACTTTGCCTAATTGTTAAGGTTCTTTTGCCTGAGATGTTGGTGATCCTAATGTCTCAGCCTCGGGGATCAGCGAAAGTCAGCAATATTCACGTTATGCCTAGCTGTCAATTCTGAGAAAGACAGCATTGTGAAAGACATTTTACAAAATCAAATGAAAAAGAAAGCAGATCGGCCTGTCCTGTAGCTCCTCTCCCTGTGTGTTCTAGGCACTGTGTTCCAGATACCCAAGTTGGCTTGGGTCTTTTCTTAGCACTAGCAAAAAAGTTGTGCTTCCTGGTGCAGCAACAGGGCAAAGACACAAGGTAAAGGCGCTGTATGCACATATCCCAATCCTATGCTTCTTGTTTCCCACTTTGCCCAACTTAAAACTGTAGTACAGAATCACATAGAGTCGCATTTTCATTGACGTAGGTAGGAAGTCTTTCAGTTGGCTAAACAGTCCCCTTTTCTAATGCATCCTGAGTGCCTCTGAATGCCTTCTCTAGTTCTCTAGCATACGGCTCCCCTCCATTTCTTTCTCAAATGAAACACGGATACTCTTGCCACCTTGACTTTGTTCCTGTTGTGTTTCTCCCTACCCTCTGCTTGCTTTTAATCAGACCCAGAAGACGCTGACCCAGAAGCGTGTAATCACAGTTTGTACCCCAATAAGCTGTAAGAATGCTAGGGATACAGAGTCAGCTTGAGCGTTCATATTCACAACTTGAAATATAACCAAATAAAATGGCAAGAGCAACACACTTCTTGAAAGAAGAAACCTTTTAGCTTATTTGTCAGCCCACAGGGAGCCAGCCAGTTGCCCCAGTAATCTTAGGGCTTTTTCCAAGTCCCCTTTCTTTGTTCTTTGAGGATGACTTCTCTAAGCTGCTCCAGCCTCAATTTCCATGACCTCCTTTCTTCAAAATGTAGCATTTATTGCCATTGCCATATGGCTGCTTACGTATGTAGTAAGAGGTCAAAGGCTGAGTTTTAAACCATGTTATATGACTTTAACGGGGGACCGGATCCAAGAAGACTGAGAAGTGCCCACTGGACGGGTACTGTGTGACTCCCATTAGGCGGTATGTGATACCTGGGAAATCCAGCCCAAATAGACTGAGTTCAATGGCTGAAACAAGACCTAACAGACAAAGAGCTATCTTTGTCGAGTTCTGAATTATATGGTGTGATCACCCAAAGGCAAGGAAAGGAGTAGCCTCAGAGCTGGTACCCAGAAGGACCATGTCTTAAATTCTCTTCATGTCTTTCAACAGATCATCCTCTACTCTCAGCATCTCTGTTGAGCTTGTTTGGAAAACTTTTCAAAATCAAGTAACTTTTAATTCCAATCATTACCAGGTTACTGATACAACTCTTGGACAACTGTTAGGTACATGTGTCCCATCTATTTAATGGGCACCCTTACTGACCACAGAGGAACCTTAGTTAATTTTAATGTAATGAATAAACTAATGAATTCTTCCATTGCAAACATTCTGATCACACTTACATGGGATATTGTCCCTGTGCATGGGGAAAATGAGACTGAGAACTCAGAAATTATTCATGTAAGTACATCAAAACCATCAAAGACAAGAGGAAGAACGAAACATGGATTTTCCTCCTTCCATTGATTTTTTTAAAAATTCTTCTATCACCTTGACGTGCAGCAGTAGCACCCATCAGCTCCTTGGAAATGCACACATTTGGCAGTGAAAAAGCAGCTGCAGGACACCCCAAAACCCTAACTCTGTTGGTTATAAATGGATAATCTAGTATTTTGTTTTGTATTTCGATCTCTACTCCCTTTGTTTCCTCACTAAAGGAACAGTACCATTTAGAACACCATTAAGTCTTGAAATTTCCTTTTTATTTCATATACATTTTGGACAAAGTGAAGATTGAACGTCACTTTGCAAAGTAGCGTAACTTTGTTAGCTATTTCTCCCTTTATCCTGAGCCAAAAATTTGCAGAGCTCATAACATCTGTTTCTACTACCTATGTTCCCCTATCATCAAAAGAACATAAGGGCAGGAAAGGAGATTCTGAAGTTTTTCACATGCCTGCTCCTTACCAGGAAGATTGCTTTCTTCCCTGAGTTCATTCTGCTTCCTCTACTGATGTGCTTATCTCAGATGGTTAGCTAGAAGATAACTTGGGAAGATGTCAAGGGAAAAGGATCAGCGTTAAGGACTGTATTCAATTCCATGTTCAGCAAGAAAGAAAACAAAATAATATCAAGTATTTTTCATCTGGTAAATGGTCAAAATAAGAGAGAGAGAGAGAGAGAGAGAGAGAGAGAGAGAGAGAGAGAGAGATTTCATCTCTATCTTCAGATCCTGTGAAAGTTATGTTTGAAAGTTCTGGAGTAAGGATAAGAAATTTAAACATATTAGAACATTTCAGAAGATAGATCAAAGTGCCCTAAACTACAAAGTCATGAAAATCAAAGAAAAAAATATTTACTATGTTTACTATATTAGCTCCCTTGATGAAAACTGGGCATGATGGGAGCTGTAGAACTTAAAATTTCTAAAAGCAAATAAATATACTAGCATGCAAAAACATATCGTTCTTGTTGTTACTTTCTATTTTATTCTCCCTTATGCATGTGCAAAAATAACATGTTCATGATGTTGAGTGTGAATTCATTTAGAAAAAGAAAATTTTGTGTAATGTAGGTAATCCAATGGGCTTATCCTTCGAACTCAAATAACTCAGTTTCATGTTGTAAACAAGATGGGACAGAAGAGAATAAAAGAATAAAAAGGAATAATCCACTTTTCTGTTTTGATGTGTATGACCTTGGAGAACATGCTGACGACCTCAAGTCATAAGTATATATATTTCAATACGCATTTAATATAGACTATTAAATGTGTTATGCAACCATGATTGAATTCTTATGTCTTAGTTTAGTGAAGTTCTGTATTGTTTCTATTTTTATAACCTCTTTAAAAATAAAAATAAATGTACATTATTAAATATATCTAATTTATATATAAAATATATGTACCCTATTTTGCTTGTAACTCTTATTAATACTTTGAAAATAAGGATATTGTATTCAATACACATGCAACTTTAATTTTTACAAAAACAAGTCCATAATTTCAATGATCATTTATTATCCATTAAAGTTTTAGTACATTTGTATGAAGATCATTGCAACATGAACAACAGGTTTATAGCACTGTGATTCCTGTTAACAAATTTGGAAAACACTATGTTTGCTAATAATTCCATGCTCGAAATAATCCTGGATATCATTTAATCTGGGCAGTGGGTTGAAGTCAGTGGATTCCTCAAGGTCATGTACAAAAGAGAGCTGAGTGTTCCATGTATTTGTAGGCTGGGTTTAGATCTACCCATACACACTCTAACCTGATTCTCTTACCTTTATAAGTATTTCATTTAAGTTTAGTTCTGTATTTTTAATATTGGCAAATAGCTTCATTTTGTACACATGATTTTGCTTTATATTAAATATTTCAATGCTTTCTCTTTATCTGATGCTTAGTAATAAAAATATAGCTATATGAGCCAATAACTTTGTGATAATAAGACATCTGCCTATCTTTATATGTTTTAACTCAATAACAGGCAATTGGTGGTTTCCTGCAACCATTAACAGGTTTTTTGCAAGAGGTAAAAGGAAACTTTTGCTTAATTATAGTCTCTGGGAAAAGTTAACACACATTAACCTCCCAAACACTACAGATTCCCATTAGTAAGCTCTCACAAAATATGTAAATATTTCTCATTATGCTCTATTTACATGGTCTTAAATCCTAAATATTTACTTAAATATTTTAGTGCACGTCTTAGTTACATTACTCTCATTTCTGGGACAAAATATCCAACACCCAAAATTAAGGAAAGAAAGGTTTATTTAGCTCACAGTTTTTGGAGGTTTCAGTCTATACTGGGTTGGCTCGAACATCAGAGGGCAGCAGTTCATGGCAGCAGAAAAATAGCAAGAACAGCAAAGTTTTGCTACATCCAGTGCCCCAGGCTGGATGTAGCACTCATACCCACAATCCCATCCTTGGATTTTGAATTAGCCACAAATTGTAGAAGCATGCCCCATTGATTCCATGAGGATCTGAAGGACAGATACACACAAACCATCACTTTCCACACCATGATTAAAGAATAATTCGTTATGTGAAAATTTATTTGGGGTAACTATGTTACAAACTTTTAGTATATTTGCTATAATTTAATAAAATAAATATGTTTGAGCTGTATTCATTAACTAGTTCATCTTTTACCTCAATTACTCCATCAGGCAAAAATAAATACAACAGATTCCGTGTGTGTGTGTGTGTGTGTGTGTGTGTGTGTGTGTGTGTGTGTTCTTCTAGTCTCATCTACACCTCCCAAAGGTAGACTTGAGCAACAGAAAACTTACTTTAAATATACATTTGCACTTTCACTCTGTAAACTTAGATCACTTGAAGACGTTGTGGTTTATTTTTATATGTTTTTTAAAGAGAGTACAAATTAGTACTAAATCAGGGAAAATCACAAGTGATACAGAATTTCACTAAGTAAAATAACATAAGCTTGACAGTACTTGTTGTATTACATAATGTTATCTTGACATTAGCTGCTCAGATTATCAGATATGCATGAAAAATTGAAAGAAGAAAAGTTATAAGATATTTAGAAGAGAGAAAAGAAAAAAGAAGACAAAAATAAGCATTAACTGCTCCTTCCCACAGATCAGAAGAAATCTGCAGTTGCAAATATCCAAACCATCCTACTTATATACACTGATATATGTGGTTTGAATATTTAAGTTAACTTTTACTTTATTATGGCATTTGTCAGTTACTTTTTAAAATGAATATTTTGTATCATGTACTTGCAAAATGATATAAAGAAATTTATTTAAATAATGCATACCCAAAGAATAAATTCTTCTCAAGTAAAGGAATGCTTAAAATAGTAAATATAACCCCCTTAATACTTGTGCTATTAGAGAAATTACTCTAGTATATTTCATCAATGTAAAAAATATTTAAAAAGCATTTGTAAATACAACCAAAACAAATTTTCCATGTAAGTGTAAGTCATAGAATGAAACCTGAAAATAAATAAATTTGTTTTTATTTTGAACACATTAAAGTCATATAATTAATTTTCCGAAGCATTTTGGGTTTTTTTTTAACATTTTAAAGTTGCTTACACAGATACTTATAAAGTAAAATTTTTACTATTTACATTTCAAAGCTTTAAATATTTGAAAGAAAGAATAGAGGGAAGAGAAATCAAAATTGTTTCTACTTTAAAGCTATTTATTCAAAAAAGAGATATTAGATGCTAGATTTCTTGTACTAAATTTCTACTAAAACTCTCTTACTGCATGTTAGGCTATAAGTAAGTCTACTGAACACACTGAGTCCATTATTAGCATGCAAGATTATTATGATGAATGGTTCATGTGATAGGCATTGTATAGTTCAAACCAAGTAGGAAATGAAAATAGGATGATTATTCTGTCATGAAACATATAATTCTTACCTTGGATTGAATAACTTCTTTAGTCTTGGTTAAGATTTTAAATATGAAATAAAATAATTATCTATTTGTAAGGATCATATATGTATATGACAATAGAAAAGGCCCAAACTTTATTACATAGATTCTTTTCATGTCAGCTTTAGCTCTAAACTTTTGTCTACCTGCAATCGCAATGTGCTTAGACTGGTAGCGTTGACTTAGAAAAATCTCCCTTTTTCATTTTCTCACTTCCCTATATCTGCATTTATAATCAAATTACACCAACTGCATTTACAATTGCAATTTACAAGAGACAGCACAGATGAACAGATGTTTCATTGCTAGAGTTTCCAAGCTACAATTTCACTGGGTTGCAAAGTCAAATGTCATGGCAGATTTAGGGTCCATAAGGTTTGGTGGAGCAGAGGTAAAGAGGGACCCTTGGGTCTTACTATTTTCCCTTGGAAACAAAGATCATTTTTACCTGTTAGAAACTGTATGGTTGTAGGGATAGTAGAACAACTTTTCAAAGTTCAAAATAAAACAAATTTATGAAAGTTTAGTATGAGCTTTTTATCAGGATTCCCATACTTATTAAATTAAAGGTGTACAGAATTACGGGAAGATCTATTAGAATTTCAAATGAATGGGATCATGTATCTCAGAACTAATTAGAATATTCTATCTGTGCCATGAGTACTTGGTTTTGTCATTTTATTTTTGTGATTTCATGTAATTTTTCCTAAAATATTAAAATAAGAAATTGATGTTGAATATGTCAGGCAAATATAAAGCTTCCCCCACCCTGAGGACTTTACTTGTCTGAGTAATAAAGAACTCAGTAACCTGAAATATAGAGCTGGTGCTCCAGTGCCAGAAGCATGTATGAGACTCAGATATGCTACTTGTTACGTATCAGATCTTGAGGACATTATTGAATCTGGTGACCTTCAGTTTTATTTTCTTTTATATGCCACAGAAATAGTATCTAAGCCCTTAAATCATTTAGAGATTAATAATAGGTACTAATATAGTATTAGCATAGATATTGGCATATAGAAAGCTCCTAATATATATTAGGTATAATTATTAATATATTTTCCACTAGTAACTATAAACATGGCTCACTTGATCCATATAGAATTTTATAAGAAATACATTTCTACTTTTTTTAACCTTAAAGTATATGTTGTCCTTGGGATTTCATGAAAATTATCACAAAATAATAACTAAACATAAGATAAAATGTGCACATCTGAATTCTGTGCTGAAGAATGAAAACACGTATGTTCAACAGCATGTTGTGACTCAATGGGATGTCACCACTGTGACCGGATATGAACTTCCCAACGTGAAAACAAATAGATGTGATATAGCCATATTTGTCACGTCATAATTTTTCTGCTGTTAAATTACTTTGTTGTCTGTTTCTTCCTCTAACATCAGGCAAACATACAATGTCAGCTTTCTCTTATTGGTTAAAATATAAGGAAACAGGCAGTCTATACAGAACTAAGTTGGTTCTAAGCAAAGTAATAAAAGGGAGAAACACTAACACATATTTATTATTGTTCTTTAAACATCACTAAAGTGATAGGTTTTGAGATGACTTATGAATGTGATTGTCTTTCTGTGAGTCTAGGACAATGAGGTACTAGTCTTAAAGTTAGCGTGCCCTGTGGCAGTTGCTACAGTAACAAGATGTTTTCCATTGAAAAGAAGTTAAAATGGTGACATATAAATAACACATGTACAGTATATTGTCTTTGAGTGAATGGCCTCTGCCCTTGGACCATAAAAACATATTTCCTTCTTTTTTGGATTTCTTGTCTATTTTTGATGTACATGTGTATCTAATAGACTGATGATCAAGCTGCCCTCTTTGAAGCTACACAGGACATAGATTTGTGGTGAAAGAATAAAATGTGACTCAATATTGTGTATGTGGTTTAAAAAACTTGATGGGTTAGAAATTAAAGCACTTGAATTAGACATCATGCTACAAGTGTTTCACACTTCACAGACCTACTTCACAATTAAAACTTAGAGAGCAGATGTATTTATTGTCTCTTAATTTGGTAGGAGGATTTCTATGTATAGTAATTAATATTTTATGCAAGGCAAAACATAGATGTAGAACAATTATAAATCTCTTGCATGTGAAGACTAGGTATACTGTATCAAAGCCTACTGCAGTTGAGGTACCAAGCCTACAGGCCCATGTTTACCTTCTGCTTTCAGGCCTGGTGCAAGGTGTTTAGTGATTGAAGTCTCAATGAGAAGAAATTTTTTGTACCAACAATGATTAGAAAAATTATCATGCCTACACCCTGTGCTCTGTATATGTACTATGGAGACAACAATACACATTTTATCAATTATTGTGGATGTACTACTAACATATTTTGAAACTGTGACACTGTTATTTCTTATCAAAAGTAATAAAAAAGGTGAAAGAGGGTCAAGCAAATGGCTCAAAGGACAGGCAATGTTAGCAAAGATGCAGCTACAGATATATCAATGTAAATCACAAAGTGTTATGGAAATCGTTGATAAGATCAAAATTTTGAAATGGTTTGCCCTCCTTGGTTTTATCATGATGAACAGCTTTAATGGCAATACAGTGAGCTTTCTATTTCATAGTTGACCACTCAGTGCTACTTAGACAATAACTATTGTTCAACAGGCACTCTGTAAATATAAATTAGACCTATGCATCTCATAGTACATAAGATAATCTGTGTGCATGATTCTTAGTTAAGTGGCCATTACTAGAGATAAAAATGTGTATATAAAAATCTATTCATGTACATGCATAGTAAAGAATTCATGTTATTTTCATACCCAATATATGTGAATATGTCGTGTTTACATGTATATAGATACAGAATGTTTACGTGTTTATAGCAAACACCTGGACATTTTTTAAAATATTTTTTATTGTTTAAATTTAACAGTGGTTATGTTACATATTTTTATCATCAGATCAGTTTAGGTTAATACATATAGGTATATAAGATTGATCAAACAATTAAACATTTACCCTTCTAAATCAACATTACTTTTTTTCCTCTTTTTCTTTTCCCCTTTCTTTTCTTTGTAAGTTGACATATTGCATATTGTCCTCACAATCGTTCTACAGAGTACAGTGTGTGGGCATGACCCACCACCCTATTGATGTTGCTTAGAAAGAAAAAAAAGGAAAAAAAAAGGAAAAGAATATATTTCTCTTTGGACTAAGAGGAAGCAAATAGGTATTTAAATATGAATTTCCAAGAGTAATTATTGTCCATATATATCATTTACCAGAACTTGAAGATTCAAAGGGCAGAGCAATATAAGAGGAAGGCATTTAAGAGGGCACTTGTTGGGTTCTCAGTTCTACCAAATTCTGGAAAATGTGTGCTTCTGCCATTTTCTTCCATGGCATGCAGGGACAAACAGAAAATAAAAATCTGAGGTGGGAAATCTAATAAGAAATTCTCTCACACCTGTAATCCCAGCACTCGGGAGGCTGAGGCAGGAGGATCAGTGTGAGTTCGAGACCAGCCTGGGCTACAAAAGTGAGCTCAAGGTCAGCCTGAACTGCATAGTGAGACCCCGTCTTAAAAAGACAAAAAAAAAGGAAATAATGCTATTATGCTATTGTAAAGATGAGATCTCTGAAGAATAACAGACTTAATCTACCAATGAAAGAGAAACTCAAATCAAGTTTGAAAATATGAGAAAGCAACGCGACACTAGAAAGAATGACTGAGTAATTTGAGTAAAATAAATGACAGAATTATAACATTAGTTGATTATTCAAATAGTATACACATAGATTATGAATAACAAACAAAACCTTAATAGATGATATGATGGCGAGAACAGAAATTCTAGAAGATGCTCTTTATTAAATTATTAGAAGGAATAAAAGTGGAATTTTGTTGCACTTGGAAAGGTCAGCATGTTAATATAATAAATTGTTAGCAATATGTTAAATAACCTTTGAAATATAAAATATTCAATATACATAATTTCAAACTGTAAAAATAGCTAGAAAATCAACAATATATATCTAAGTTGTTGTTTTATTATTATACATTGTATGTGTGTTTTATTTTTCTCAATAACTTTAATTTTTTAATTGTTTTATTCATCTAAATGAGAAAAGAAGATGAAATAGTGATGAGGCATCTTCAGGACAGACAAGCACGATAGTTACAATTAATGAGTTGCATATTGTCTTCAGACTGGTTGTTCTGAGGGCAGGATGCAGACCTGATATCTTATCTGAACAATATTGGTGAAAACCTTTCTTCTCAGTGAAACTAAGAGAAAGTAGCTGTATATTTATCCTAATTATCTTGTATACAACTTTGTGTCACATGCTACTAACTTTCCAAAAGTTTAAAGGTCTGTTTTATTGTAAAAAAAGTATGTATATTTTAATGTGACTCTGAATGTCATAAATATCTAGTTACAAGTGTATGCATGGATCACTGTCAGCTATATTAGGCCAGGGGTCGACAGATTGATCCAACTCATGAGTAAAGATGAAAAATCTATGTTGTTTATTTTCTTTACCTTTATGCTAATGTACTGCAAGTAGATATTAATGAACACATATGAAATGAAAAAAACCCATAGAATTTATTTATTTATTTATTTATTTATTTATTTATTTAGTCTTTTTGAGACAGGGTCTCACTGTGCAGTTTAGGCTGGCCTTGAGCTCACTTTTGTACCCCAGGCTGGTCTCGAACTCACACCAATCCTCCTGCCCCAGACTCCCGAACGCTGGAATTACAGGTGTGTACCACCATGCCTAGCTCTTTTTTTTTTTTTTTTTTTTTTTTTTTTTTTTTTTTTTTTTTTTTTTTTTTTTTTTTTTTTTTTTTTTTTTTTTTTTTTTTTTGCAAATGCAAAATTTAAAACGAAATCATTAGACAAAAGCAAACATTATAGTCTGTATCACAATATCATAAAAATCACCAAAATATACCTCACAATACAAAGTATACACAGAAAGAGTCTCTTCAACAAGAAAGAAACACATAAAAGCATGAAACTTTTTATTCCCTCAATTAGTAGATTAACTGAAACAAATAGTTGATACATTGAAATACTTTTGAAACAATAAAATACATAATTTGTCATTAAAAATAAATAAAAGTAGCTAGAAAAATGCATTTAACCCAAAGCTACAATATGTAAGATTTCATTGAAACACACTTACAAATATTACTTCAATCAAAATTTATTCATTGCTTATGGATGTATGGATTGGTAGCCTCTGTGCTATAAAATGACACACTTTGTTTGAATTGAATGCATGTCCAACAAAAATTCAATGCACATTTTTAGAGAACTGATAGAATGCAAAATTTATATGGAAGATAAACAATCAAGACTAATTCAGATATTTCCAAACTAGATAGAAAGAATAGGCAGACACAAAATAGAAAGAAATATGTGTATATAAAACATAACAAAGCTATTAAGACAGTGCACATATACAGTATGAAAAAATTAGATAAAAGAGAAAGAAGAGAACTGAGTAAAGCTGTGACTACATGTAAATAGATTTCTAGTAATGCAGACATTATTGATCAGAATGGTAGGAAAATGTTCTTTAATTTATTTTTAATAAATTATTCTGAGACAATTGGCTACTCATAAAAAAGAAAATTGAGACCATAATTCATATATGCACAAAATCAATTCTAGGTGAATTAAAGACTTAAAGGTGAATAACAAACTATAAAAATGTTAATGTACAAACCAGCAAACATATTTATTACACACATTGTATATATGGTATTAATAACCAATAAGTCACTAAGTAAAAGACAAAAAAATAAATCAATGGAAATTAGACAAAGAAGTCAACAAGCATTTTACAGAATGGGAAACAACCTGTTCTTGATCATATGAAAAAAAAAAAAAACTGTTTGACATAGTATTTTAAAAAATCTCAAAACCATACCTATATATTTTCACATGAAAAAATAGGAAAAATTAAAATTTGACAGTGTTATTGGCTAGAGTGTGTATTAAGTGGAACTCTCATGTATCTTGTGGAGATGTACAAATTATGTGACCTTTTGGAAGCTGTTTACTATCACTTAGTAAAGCTGAACATTTGTATCTTTTAATCAGCATATTCCCTATTATATAACCTATAGAATATGGCTTACAACTTTGTTTCTTATATTCACATTAACATTGTTTTGTAAATTACAATTGCTCATCAGGAGTAAAATAGCTACGTGCATTTGTAATACTATAAAATAAATTATTGATGTGCTAATATATAACTTAATTTCAGCTACATACATCATTGTACATAAAAGATGAACATTCTCCAACAAAAAGGCTACATATTACATATAAAGCTGTTACATCATTTATAAACATTTCAACTCAGCTAATACTAAAGTGTACATTATTCAGCATTAGTAAACATGTGATAAAGCTAAAGACAAAAATAAAACAGTGGCTCAAAGTATATTCAGAAAACAAAAATTTGCTAGTTAAGGAGGAGTTCCATGTTACTACCTGTGTTCTGTGGAGTTAGCTTATGTGATAAATAATTGCAAATTCACTACAGCATTGGTCTTTTTTTTTTTCCTTTTAATGTATTTGTTTGTTAAAGAGTCTTACTATGCAGTCTAGATTCATAGTGATCCTCCTGTTTTCAGCCTCCCCAGCACTGGGATTACAGGAATGAGTCACAGTGGTGGCTGGCTCAGCCCTCCCTGGGGGTGGGTGTGGTGCAGTATGTTGTGACAGAGATTGAGCCATGGTCCCTGTGTTTGCCTAAGCTTGTCTACGAAGGCACTGTAGCACACTCAGCTATCTCACTGGCCCCCTACATTACTGCTCTTTATATTGTGTAGGACTACACAATATAAATATCCTGTCACATGTATGGTACATTTCATCATAAAGAATAGTATGTCATCAATTCCTCACTGTCATTACTTCACAGTTATTGAAGGCTTAATATCTAACAGTATATAGACATTAAATTGAATGGAAAGGTTTTATTAATTCCAAAAGCTAAATATCTATTATAGATTAAAGATAAGCATTCAGAAATCATGATACAGTGTCGACCAATTGTTCCACGGTAGAGCTGTGCGGAAGGAAATGACAGTAAAGCGGTCTGGGATTTGAAGCTTGGTGCGTCCAGAGATTTCTTGTAACTGTGACTGCTTGCGTTGCACACTGAAGCGCTCAGAAGGAAATGTCATTGAAGAGGACAGTCGCAAGAGATGCACTCCAGGAGGAGCCCAAAGCACACTGAAGGAAGATGTTGTAGAAAGAAAGTGCTGGGGCCAGAGAGATAGCTCAGTAGAATAAGTGCTTGCTTAGCAAAGCACAGGGTCCTGAGTTGCAGTCCCTAGGACTGAAAAATAAATAAATAAATAAATAAATAAATAAATAAATACATTTAGTTAGTCAATTAATTTTTATTGCTAAGTGTTTGGAGTATACAATGTTTACATCCGTTGTAGGAGTCTGTACATGTACATAATAGCTCTTAACTTTCTTCATCCCCTTTCCTCTTTAGCCCCTGTCTTCCTTCGCTTGATTTTCCTTCTCCTTTGAAAAAGTTGTCTCTTCCTCTTATCAGTTATCTTTTTATATTGCTCTCCATTTATAATTTTAGTTTCTCAAATAATAGACACCATGTGATGTTTAAGCTTGTGTGTTTGATTTATTGAACCAACTTATTTATTGGCCAACTTAATATGTTGGTCTCAAAGGACATCTATTTTCCTACGGATGACTTAAGTTTGCCTTTACTTATGGTAGAGTAGTATTCTATGGTGTGTAAATGCCATATTTTCTTTTAAAAAACTTAACAAATCTGGTAATTCCCTGGCATTTGCCATTGAATTGCTTAAGCCACTCAGCATGGGGGAAAAAAGAACTTTTAGATTCTTGGGAGGTTGCGATGTAGAAAGCGCATAGACTTCAGAATCTAGCCCCCTTTGCACACATAACACATCTCTGTGGACCCCACACCAAGGAGGAGCTACCAAGAAACTTAAAATTTTTGTAACTCATTTTCCCCTTGATGTTACACCAAGAGAGTTGTTCTGGTGACTAAAATGTCAACTAGTGGGAAAACTTATGTTTTAAATATCTTGAAGAGATGAAAGAACTTTACAAATTCCATTCTATGCCTATCTTGTCAGAGAAGAAAAGGAGCTACTAAATAAAACAGAGTAGATTATTTGAAAGTGAAACAGGAATTGTAAGGAAAGTGCTAGACTTCCATGCATCCCATTTAAAGAGAAACCGACAAATGTTAAGCTATTCAAAGGGTTGTGATTAGGATATCTAAAGTTCTAAGAGTGATGGGGATGCCGTTTTTAAAAGTTTAATCAAAAACCCTAAATATGTTTCAACTAGAGAGAGATTTGTGGTAAAATATTTATACTACAATATTTCATTTCTTTAAATATACTTGAAATATTTAAAGAATTTGCAAGTCCAAAAGTAATTGGCCCCTTCAATATACTACTTTTGGTTCAGTCCAGCTTGGTAATTTCTACAATAGTATAAAGAAGAATTTTTTGGCCAATACAAAAGCCTAGTGTCATGAATTTTCTTGGAGAAGCAATGTCTCATGCAGATCATGTAGAAGTGAGATCAGATTCAACGAGCAGTGTAATCTCTTCTGAACCAGCGATAAAATACCTGTTGTCAATGTTTTTTCCATATTTTTGGCATTAGCTCATAACAGAATATTACATACAGAGAATTTTTAAATGTCATTTTGAAAGGATTAAATTGTAATTTTTAATAATTTTACAGAAATGAAAATTAAATGTGAAACCAAAATGAACCCTTAAATCATGTGGAAAGGACAATTTCAATAATAAAATGTCTGAAGACAGCAAAGACCTTTTGAGAAATTCTTAATAAGTTTCAAATTTAAGTTGCTCTAAAGGGCATAGAGTATTTTAGTCAGTACTACCAACCGTGAAAAGATGGCTGGTGTCATTGCTGCCCTTCTTTCCCAGATAAAGCAGAAACTTCCACGTGATGGACAAATCTCATGTGTGGATACACACGTCCTGTTCATGAAAACTCTAGGAGATGATGGAAAAAAAAAAAAAAGTGAAAATTAAAAGTAATGAAATCATGAGTACTTTAGAAAACATGAGATTTTCTTGTGTTAATTCACAGGTGCCTCCAAATGATGTTTGAAATATAAGGGCCTTGACAACAGTGAAACTACAAAAAAAAATTGTAGTCAATAACACTGTCCCTAGTCTCTCCATGACTTCAAGTAGGCAGTTCAAAATGTGGGTTTCTGGAAGTTGGGGCAAATTGGACCCACCACAGTGCAGTTACCGTAAAGCCAAATATGTTTGTTTCCATTTACACAAGCCAGAAATCAATCAACTCATTCATGTCCTACATGCATTCAAGCTGTAAATTGAAAAGTTATCAATAATTTGCTGCTCCAGAGAGTGAGGGCCCTTCTCCTCTCTCTGCTTGCAGTTCAAGCACTGCTGTTTTGTATTTCATGGAAAATTTTAGGTAAATCATTTGATTAAAATGTCTTCTATAATTTGCCACTGAAGACCAACGGGTAAATTTTTCTTTATGCTGCCTTAAAGTTCTACATTGTTTAAGACGATGAAACAGCCTGTCTTTCCAATGCTATTTCTCTAATTCTGGAAATAGTGCCTAGGTCACTCTTTAGGTATATTTTTTAGGATAAATTAATAAACACTGAGGTACCTGACTTTGCCAATTTGATTCTGAACTGAGGGAGGTACAGTGTTGACCAATACTTATACCTCAGTGCACGATTCAATTCTTGAACAGAGCCGTTAGACAAAATTTTTCTTCCATTCACAAAACTCCATGTCTGGTAACAAACACAATCCTGGCCATTTTTTCCAAGGTGGTTGTGTTTCAAAAATTCTAGAACAGGGCCCGGCAGAATGGCTCAGTGGTCTAAAGCACCTGCTTGGGAAAGCTTGGGTGGCTTCAGGGACGGCGGTTAAATCCCGGGCACCACATGCTGCGCCAGCCCTGCCCTCAGGGCGGGCTGAGCCGGTCATAAAAATGAGTGAATAAACAAGCAAAGGTTGTGAAACAATAAATAAATAAATAAATCTTAAAAACAAAACAAAAAAAAAAAAAAACTCTAGAACAAAATAAGTTTGTGAACCAAGATAGCAATGTATTACTATAATGCAAACTAATATTGTTCTATGTTTATTGAAGGATATAAGAATTACCAAGAAGCACATTTTAATTTTTTTAAATGTACTTAGTACAGAATCTACAGAATCAGACTTGTAGTGATTCTCCTGTTTTCATCCTCCCAAGCACTGGGATTGCAGGCACGTGCCACCATACCCAGTCTTAGCTGCTCTCTCAATTTGCCCTGAGGGCCAGTCCAGCATGACACATCGGGGATCTAAACATTACTTTATGAATGATTGTTCCTTCATTTACAAATATGACTCAATGGCTATTGAGCATCTATTAAGTGGAAGTAATATTTAGTATTCTAAAAGGTATGCCATATCAGTAAATAGAAAAGAGCAGACTATAAAAATACAGACATAAATAAATAACCTAGTATTTATTGTTAGTTATATGATGAATTAATAGAAAAGGTAACATGTGAAACAGAAAGGGGCTCTGGAGAATGCAGGCTGAAGAACTGGAAGGGTATAATGGAACATACGGTTGGCTCCTGAAGATCTCATTGAGAAGGGACATATGGTCAAATATTTTAAGATTGCAGTCAGGTGGCCATGGACAAAGCTTAGTGAAAAAAAGTGGAAGCAGAAGAAATGCCTACTGAAAAATTCCTACTACAGAAGCTCTAACGGTGCCCCAAGGTAACAAGAGCCAGACCTGTGCGTCTAGAGGGTAACAGTGGCTGGCAGTAGAACAGTAGGCTGACTCGATGTGCCTCAGTAGTATTATCAAATGGCACACAGTGGGGATCTTAACAGAAATGTATTTACTCCCGGCTATGGAAGGTACAAATTCCAGATCAAATCTGGCAGGCTCAATTTCTGGTGAGAGTTCTCCTGGTTGGTAGATGAACAGCTTTTCCTCAGTGCACTCACAAAGCCATTCTTCAGTGGGTAAACACAGACAAAGAGAGCTCTGTTGTCTGTCTGTCTGTCTGTCTGTCTGTGTCTCCCAAATATCCTCCTTATTAGCGCAACAAGTCATTTTTATTGTCCCATTTCAACTTAACCACTGTTGAAAAGATCGGTTTCCACATAGAGTCACATTGACAGTTAAGGCTTCCACATATAAATTTTTGAAAGGTACAGTTTACGGCATAGCAGAGATCAAGGAAGTAACGTCTGGGGAGAGGTCACATAGGGCCTTACAGATCACTGGAAAGATGTGGACAGATAATCTCTGGAATTCTTTACACAAGGGAGTTTTATGATTCTATGTTAGATCAGGGCATAGAATTTTTTCTCCCCATTATTTCTGGGCTTTTACCTAGGGCTAAGATGGTAAGAGACAAAAGTTAAGAAGATACTCAAGTTGAGACTTAGATGTCAGCTTTGAGTAGTAGTTTTGAATATAATTGGAATAATTTGCCTGAATATATTAATTGAATTCTATATTCCAAACCTTAGAATTAAAACTCCTTTAATTTAACATGCAAATCTATGCTGAAACATGCAAAACAGAATTCATAAAGCAACTGAAACATGTCTTTAGGCTTTACTGTAGGGGTCAAAGCAAGAAAATGGGAACAAAGAAACATAAATTCTTTAAGGAGAGTTTTTGTATGACCTATTATGCCAAACTATATATTGGATGTATTCTGGTAAACTGGCTAGTTAAACTAAAAGACAAACTGAGATCCTACTCAATTTAATTATACCAATGCCTAAAGTATACTAATGGCCTAATAGATGATATACAAAGATGTGTAATTGCTACTATGGTAAGCTCTTCAGCACATATATACCAGAAGTTTTGCCAGAACACCCTTCCATTTAACTTGAAATTAGCTTCTTCAGTAAAATAATCAAATTCAATTTTTGTTCAGTGTCCTTAAGGAAAGATAAAGAGGCGTCCTTGGAAGTGGTCCCAAGGTGGTTGTACCTTGAATTATTATCAAGCCTGAATTCATTATAAAAATATTTTAAGCATGCATTGTTTCAATTTTTTAATAACAATAATGGCTATCATTATTATTAATGACTCACATTGATCTATCCCAAAACAAAATTGCTTTGATAAAATACATTGTCAAACATTCCATCCAGGGCACCTCTATGAAGAAAAACAAACAAGGACCAGTCATTTATATGTCATTTGAACAGGGACTTCAAGATTAGTAGTCTAGCATATTTTTATGGGTGAAGAAAGCTACCTGGAAAGGTTTGGTTTGCTCTCATACAGATTTGAAGCTTCCTTTTTGATACCCCCTTAGCCCCATACGTAGCCAAGCAAACAAATAATATTTATGAACATGGTTTCAACCTCATAAGACTGACATTAAAATATACTGTTTGCTATAAACTTTACCAATCAAGCACAGATTTCAACCCCAGATTAGAAGGATTAACATTTTCTAAAAATAATAAAAATGTAACTATAGTTTAGGTCTCTAAACTATTTTATTGATGTATTTTCTTAAACCCACACAGGAAAGGCCATATGACCTTCCATTCTATTCAGACACATTTCCTAAATCAGCCTTGAAACCTGCAGGTGAAAGACGGCTGAATATATATTAATATGGCATTCATCCATACATTTCTCCACATGTGGCAAATACATGAAATAGAATTGCACTGTTTATCTATGCTAGATCATATTTCCAAGAGAATCCTTAAAGAGAAAGAGAAAGGGAAAACAAAGATCTTTGTTACACTCCTACGTACCTTGGAGGGGTCACAGCTTTACTGCATTCAAAGCGTATAGTCATGGCTAAAAGGTGACTCTTATCACACTGCTGAATTATATATAGCACAGAAGCAATATGAAAATTACCAAAGCTGACCCAACAAAAGATAGATATAAAATTAGCAGTGCTGCGGAGATAACTTGATGCCAGTTGCTAAGAGCAATGTACAACTGATGGATAATGTAATAATGCACATTAAACTACACTTATACTAAATAAGTTCACAACATCATTAATATCCGTAGCAGCAGGGGCACTAAGCTGACTGAGGTAAGCAAAGGTGTGCATGTGTCTATACGTTGGGGAAAGCCCTAACATTTTATGACCTGAAAAGCACAGGAGGGGGGAAAGGGCACTGTGATTTCAGCTTCATTTGTTTCAGCTTTTAACAAACAGCTCCTGCAATTCTATTCCACTGATGCTATATTTTATACACCTCTCTTATGGAAAGTAACAGATATAGCTCTACTTATACAATTTGTGGCCATAGATTCTAATGTCAGTACGTCTTTTAATTTCTAATAGGTCATGATCACTCATCCCCACACAAGAGCTATGCCTTTAGTATACCTATTCTTTCTATTTTTGTCTTCATTTCTATTTCATTTTTTTTCCTCCTCAAACATGATGAAAATTACCTTTTGTTAAGCACACCCTTATGTTTTCTACTCCACTGGTGTGGAGAGCCAGGAATGAAGAGAAAGGAAAGCAGCACTGGAGTTGCGCTTACGTGAGCTAGGAGCCCAGTTCTAGACAAAACCATAAAGGCAACTGTCATCCTTTTGAATATTCATCCGTCTGATTCCCAGGTTACCAGCTATGTTGCTAATTAAGGCAGTTACCATCATATGCCAGATTCACAGCTTTTGTGGAATATTCTCATCACTAGCACCCTAAAGGCCAGTTGATAATAATGTAGAAGTTGCTGCTGATTAATTTATGTCCTTCTGATAGAAAATGCCTTGATAAGAAAGATAGATAGATAAGACTGAACTACAGTTTGAGACAGATAAAACTCAACTAGATAAAATTTAGGTGAATTTAGAGAATCATGACAGTGGAGCCAGCCTGATAGCTGGGTGGCCTAAACTGCTTGAGTAGGCAGAGCACAGCAGCTGGGATTTGATCCCTGCTGTGCTGTGCTGGGCCTGCACGCACGCGCTGAGCAGATGATTGAGACTGGGCATGGTGGTGCGCACCTGCAGTCCCAGCACTTGGGCAGCCTAAAACAGGAGGATCACTCCGAGTATGATCTGTGTAGCGAGACCCTGTAGACCCTGTCCTAAATGCAGAAAAAGAAGGGAAAAAAAATCATGACATATTATTTAATTATTAATCAGAGATATCTTAATTCTGGGCTTAGTTTTCTAAAATAAAAACAAGTATATCTTCTTAGGTAACAACTCTGTGACCTGCATAGTTGATTCAAAACATTGAACTCCATAGGCTCAGAGAGCACTCGTAGTTCTCAAGACACTAGACAACACTTAGTCAAAATTCTCATTTCATATTTAACAATTTAAGCAGCTTTTCCAAAATCAAATAATATGAATTATATGGCCACAATGGCCCTGGAATATCCTTCAGTAACATATGGACATAAATACTTAATTACTTCAAGATTTATCAGAAGTCGTGGGCTCACATTTTGGATTGCCCGGTCTAGCATTTAAGGCTTTTGGTCATTGGACAAATTATTTTCCTCATTGTACCTGTTTCCTCATCTGAAAAATTAGATGAATTAACTTACATCCTTCATTGGTTCAAATCTCTTTCCTGGCAGGAGGAGAAAGAGAAAAAGAAAGGGGGATATATTTTTTTTTAAAGTGGAAAAAAAAAAAAAAACAAAAAAACAAAAAACTAGAGAAAAGCCTTTCTAAAGTCAAGTAAAGCAGATGCACCCCAGCGCCTCGATCTGCCACCATTCAGCACTACAGGTCTTCTAGCATAAACCATCACCTGACTGGATTACAGCTCTATGATGCTTGACAGGGTTCCATTCATGGTTATGTCTGGCCCTGAAAATCTAGGTCTAGGGTTTTCCTCTGAACTTCAGATACCATGTTTGTTTTGGTGAGTACACCTTGTACCTAATACTTCAATAACAAGTCAAGAATCAATTCTTAAATGTCAAAGAGGGCTGACTGTAGCCACTTCCATGATAGAGTCTCAATTCTAGTCCTAGCTACTTCATACCCTGATAACTTTAATGCTTATGCCTGGTGCCTGGCTAGTCTTTTGAGAGAGAGACAGAGAGAGAGAGAGAGAGAGAGAGAGAGAGAGAGAGAGAGAGAGAGAAAGAGAGACAGAGACAGAGACAGAGACAGAGACAGAGACAGAGATTTGTTTCCTTCTATTCTCGAGGCTGAAAATTTCAGGTTTGATGAATCTACATCTTGAAAGAATCTTTGTGGTTCAATATTCTGTGGTGCATGGTAGAAGGGCAAGAGAGAGGAAAAGGAAAGAAAAGACCATGAAAAGATAGGCAAAACTCTGAGCTTTCATCAGCTCTCAAAGATCTCATCTCAAAAGTGTTACAGTGGCAACCAAATTCAATATAAACTTGGGAGGGGCGAGCATTTCAGCCATAACAGTTCTCTAACTCACAAGGAAAGTGAAGTGATACTGTGTTGACCTACAAATGTGTGTATGTACAAAAGAGATGGCGGTGACATGAGTGAAACTTGAGGGCAGGGGACTGGCAAATGAATGCTGTGGTGATTTTGTAACATTATTTAATTTTCCTTTTTTCTATACAATAGATCATGGTAAGAGCAGCTGTCAAACCAGCTTGGCTACTGATTCTCTTATCATTAATAAGAGCTCACTGCAAATTAATTTAACACTCACTTTATAAACTTAAATCTTACCACTACTCAGGGTACTGAATGTGACTTTGGCTGAAAGAACTGCCCCTTCCAGTACCCATAATGCCTCTAATCAGTCTGTTAATGCCGACACCTCTGACTTTTAGTTTCAGCCAATTACTTACAGAAAAGTTGGTGGACTGCCTCACTTAAGACTGAATAACAGTGCTGGGGCTGATAATTTAAATCTAAAGCTTCCTAAGCCAGCTGCTTCATTAAGAGGTAAGCCAGTAACTGATATTTTTAATTTAACACTCTCTTCTGGATATCTTCCATCAAGTGGGATGTGTGCCAGAATAATACCCTCATAAAGGAATAAGTAAAACAAGCCTAAAACCGTGTAGTGCAGAAATAAAAGCCATTGATCAGAGGTTATTTTGTACAATCCAAGTGATTTGCTTGGTAGTCTTCCAGCGCTAAATTTAAATTCACATGCTTTGAAAAAGAAGAGATTAAGAGACTATAAAAGAGGGCTTGCAGGGTTAGATAAACTCAAGTGGACACCAAAAAAAGCAAAAAAAAAAAAAAATGACCAAGTATAAGACACTCTCTGAAGATGAGAACAACTGGAAGATATTTCTGTGTGTGAACTTATTATCTGTAGTTTAGATGACTCATCTATTAGAAGTCTATTGAGGACACATTGTCATTCTCTGCCCCCCACCTAGACCTGGACACGTACAGATGATCCAGATGGAGATAAAACTGATGAAGAGAAGACAACTCATTAATACAAGACAAGAGGCCTGAATCCGCCCAAGTCAATGCACTAATCAAAAACATACTCAACATTCCAAGAAGAGAGATCTTAGTATGGGTAGGTTTTATTATTTTTTTTTTTTCTTACATACATGCTAAAAGACTTTTCATCAGGTTTAATTGGTTGCCTAGAATACAATTTCTGGTATACTGTAAGAATTAGCATTCATTAAATGAAACAGCTGGGTCATTTTGTAGAAAGTATTCAAAGAATCTCAATACCACGGTAATCTAATACCGAACAAATCTATTTTAAAAGTTACGTAAACAAGCTTTCCTCCAATTCAGAAATTTTATATTTGTTTTTCCGCTCCTTGAGTTCCTATTTTCATTTTGATTAGAAAGCAAGTAGTATTTAACATATGCTATTTTATGTTTGTCTTCCCTGTCAAAAAATACAAATTGACACTTTTTATTTCTATTATATTTCCTTTGCCTCTAACAGTTCTGAATCCTACACACTAAGTCACACAATTTTTGTTACTTATTAAATATAAAAAGAAACCTATTAGAAGCAATTTCTAAAGGACATAAATACAATTACCCTTTTCAGTTAATACACATATCATGAAAGAATACAACTCCTTAGTAAAAAAAAGTACTGGAATCATTAGTCATATTTGTTTGAAAATCTATAGGCTGATACAGGCCTCAGTGGATCACCCCTGAAATTTCAGCATTCAGACAAATTAAGTAGGAAAATTCCAGGTTCACCTAGCTGAGGCAATTACAGGAGCCTCTGGTCTTAAAGTTAAAGAAAAAGAATTAAATACAATAAATATATGTACTGAGAAAATTTGTCCCTACAAATATATAGATACAAGAAGGATTTTCATCTTGGTAGTGACACTCAATTTTTTTGAACATTTCACAATATGATATATCAAAAATTACATTGTAGTCTTTTGTCATTTTTAATAATAATCTGGGAAATCAATAAGATCTTTCTTTGATTTTGTTGAATGGAATCTATAATTCAGTAAATGCCTGTTAGTCATTAGCAGAAAAAGATTCACTAGTGAAAACTGCAGATTAAACCCGTTCCTCTTCTACTTGGAGCTAGTTTGTCCAACCCGATGTAAAGCATGTAAAAGTACTTTATGTTGTCAGCTCTGTTAGATATAATTTTATCAAAAGTATACAGCTGATGCTTATTTCACTCATTTGTTGGAAAATATCCTAGGACTTATTGGCATGAGTTACAGTATTTGTTTTGCAACCAACCATCCAAGTCAGATGTACTTTCAAGTACAATATTCAATTTCATCATTGAATTGAAATGAACATCTTAATATTCACACCTAGGACAGGGATCTATCAAACTTCTGAAGTCTCCATTTTACTAGGTAAATATATAGTGGAGGGCAAATTGATAAAACACCAAATGTTCTCATAAGTTCATTAACCGATGAAATAAACCACTTCTGCACTTCTTTCCAGGGCCTTGCTGCTTACTTTCATTGATAAGTAGCTGAAGACGGATGCTTTCTTTAGCAAAAGTCAGGTAGGAAAGCAGCTAAGCCAGACAGTTAAAAAGAAGTGGCCACTATTTTCACTGCTTCACAATAAGATAAAAACAAATAAATAAGTCTGAATTACTACATGAAAAAATAATCCAAACTGCATATCATAGGAAACATGACCATTCTCTCTGCATGGATTTCCTATGATTCTTGAGTATCGGTGTTCACAGGGTAAGAACATAAGCGCTGAAATGTCAACATTAAAATATATGATTTAATCATCAAAATACAATAATGTTCATACTTTCCACTGAGAGAACATTTATAATCTGTAAGCACTTTCCCATTGGTCTGTGAAGTTCCAACCAAAAAAGGAAACTCTTCCACAGTGAAGAGGTTTAATACAGCGAATTGGGAATTGATCAGGAGGACTAAGAGGCCATCCAGGAGATGGAAATGTGGCCAAAATAGAAGCACAAGAGTCAGGAGGGTGACCAGGGAGAAAGAGCCCAGAATAGGAACTACCTGGCCAAAGTCTCAACCCGGTCAACTCTTCTGGCAGAGCTTAGAGCGCAGAGACAATGGCTGACTGATGTAAATTCCAGCTGTGGAAGAGAGAGACACACTTTTTTCCTTAACAGGACACAGAATTATCAGAAACTATTTCCTTTGCAATGAGGCTGAACTCAGACATCAGGAAAGCATGGCATTTGCAGTTTCCTTCAATACAGAGAGAGTAGCAGGTAAAAAGTGTAGAATGAGTCAAAATGCTGGTAATATACCAATTTTCATGATTTTAGTTTGATTTTCAACAATCATATAGCATCATCAATATTTTGCTAATATTTTCATTATTCTCTGCTCAAAAATTATAAGACTGTTGGAATTTAAAACATTAGCAATCAAGAAGAATTGGGTCTGATCATCAAACTTTTTTTTTTTTTAATTTCAGGAAGTTTTCTTGAACAACACATCATTTGATGTACCATGTTACACTTGCAGATTTAGTCTGGAGGGAAATACATATTTATATAGGCTTAAAATAAGAAATATCAACTGAAATAGATGAGAATGACTATACTGAACTTGTCAGTTAGCCTTATTAAAATTCTTCATGCTGATTACAAATCAATACTTATAACTGTAGAAGTAGTAATTAATTGTATGATAAGCACTTATAGCATTAATTAACTTTGTGTCAAAGCTATTGTTTGCGTTCTCAACAGACAAAGTAAAATCAAGTTTCACTAATGATTTAATACCTCCTGGCATCATAACTAGCCTATAGTCACAGAAGTAAATTCTCATGGGCAATCTCTGAAATAATATTAAGGAGATTTACAATGAAGGGAGAATAGATAGGAATTGTTTCTTGCACAGAGAGAGCTGTATCTCTTTTCTCTGTAAGAATTCTCACATAAGAGTCAATGTGCATCCAAAAATCTATGTATCTGTGTGTGTTGCCATGTATGTGTTGTGGCCCTGTTTTAACTGTGACTTACCATGACACCCAAGAGTTGTTAAAAGCAGGTGCACATGTGATTCAGTTGCTTAACAATCCAAGCCTTGTACAACAGGAGAGCCAGAGAGCAGAGTCACGGATGTTCAGAATCATTACCTGAAGCATGCTGAATGCTCTGTGCTATTGACACCCACAGCCTGACAGTCAGGTGAGTTTGGGGAGAGAGTGACACAAACACTGCCTCAATTTATTGTGACCCTTTCAAAAGACCAGATCAGAATATCTATTATCAGAGGAGGCTGAGCTTCCACAGAAAACAAAATGCTAAATTTTTACAATGGCATATGGACCAAAGCATAGTTTTTACAATCTGGGAAAAGGAATTTGGGCATGCCCTGTGAGTCAGAATCCAGTAAGTAGGGAACACAATTGTGGGATATGCCTAGTCAATTTCTTCAAAGTCATGTAGGAAAGATTGGTAGTGTCACTGTCGTTGATAATAGCATCTTACCTGAGCAACAGAAGGAAGCAAAATTATGAAACACTGTTTTCATTTGTAATTAGCAATATTACTTGAGGCTACATATTTTGTTTTCATTTTCCATGAATGCTATCATGTTTTGTAACCCATTATAAGTGTGCAGCCAAATTTCATTAAGTGAGAAGAATGCTTATGATCAGTAAAATTTATTCTGCCTGGATCAAAGCAAAATGTTTGTTTTCTAGTGCTGCTAACAAATTACTATAAATTCTAATGGCTCAAAATAGCATGGATTTATTAGCTCATAGTTTTTGTGAGTCAGGAACCAAATAGGGTTAGCAAGATGTCCTTAGCATCTCACAGATCCAACTCAGTGTACCAGCCAGGCTGCAACTTCATCTAAAATTTGAGTGTCTTTTCCAAGTCAAGCATTGCTGGTGGTGGAAGCGGTTTGACAGGGTCCCGTGTTCCTGGACAGCTGTCTGCACACCACTCCCAATTCCTAGGCTGCTCTTGGACTTTTAGCACATGACCACATCTTCTTACAACAAAGCCATCTTCCTTTCAGGCCAACCAGAGAGCTCTCTGATATTTTGCCTGGGAGCTCACCTAAGTAGGTCAAGAATGCATTTGTGAATTTTATTCTTTTTTTTTTTTTTTTTTTTTTTTTTTTTTTTTGGCAGGATGGGGGTTCGAATTCATGACCTTGTACTTACCAGGCAGGCTCCTGTGCCACGGAGCTATCTCCCCAGCCCCATGAATTTTGTCCTTGATTTAATCCCAACAGATTAGTAAATAACTGAACCATGGGAGAGGATGACGGGGAATGTAGGAACCAAAGGCAGACGCAAGAGGCTAACTTAGAATTCTGCAACCACAATTATCATCAATTTCTTTCGCATATTGTATAATCTCAGATTTTATGAGAAAAGCAATGAATAACTCAGATGACTATGTACTTCAAATAAAATTTTCGGCTGGATAATATACCATAATTATCTACAAATTATGGTTTTACATAAAACCTGAGGCTATTATACACATCATAATGACACCTAAATATATCAACATGGAAATACAGTTGATCAAAACATTATGTGTAGCCTATATTAAGTGGCATATGCAAGAATGAATGCAAGATTTTGACTACATCTTTCATTTTTTCCAGGAGTATAGACATCATATTATTTATTATCATTTTAATGTGTGTACTGTAAAATCAAGAATCAGCTCTAGTATTATGAATATGTAATTGTTCACCACTTATTATTCTCTGGTTGTGAACATACTTATCTAAGTGAAGTAATAAGTATATATTAAGCACATAGAATTACTTCAAAAAAAATAAGAACACAATTATAAATTCAATTCATAGGGTTAAATCCTTAATGAAAATATGGGGCATGCTGCATTAGGACAAGCCTTGAATTGATCTGAATATTTAAGTTTTTGTCCTTTCACTTGAAAATATTTGCAACCTAAAGTATGTTAAATGGTAATGTACTATGAGTCAAAATAATTATTTTTTTTACTCAGTGGTATAGTTGGCATAGTCTGGCACACACAGATAACACCAAAATGAACAATCCTTTTGAAGAATAACTTATGAAATCAGTAAAGTGATCCTGACCTTAGAACTTAAAAATTGCCTTGGTCTATCTCATTGTGATAGATTCTGAAACTGTTGTACTATGAAATGTAAGCTTTACCGTCTTAGTGTATCTTCTTGGGAAAAGCAAGAGGGGAGAAATAATTATAGTTACAATGGTTCTTCGAAAAGAAGGGGAAAAATAGACTATTGGCTGGTTTTCAAACAGGCAAGAGAATTAATTAGCATTTTTTAAATGGGAAAGTAGTGGTCTTGGAAGAGAATGCAGGTGTCTGAAAGTAGTACGAGCTACCAGGAAATTTCTTTTGATAGTGTGGATTGCTATTTCTTTGTGTACTTTTTGGGTCCTTTAAACTCTACTCCAGTTTAATATTCTGTCTCCCCTAGGAGACAGATAACAGAAGTTTTCCATAAAAGTTTGCTAGTATCCGATTGCTAAATGAGGCACGTTGTCTCTAAATTAATGATATTTAAACACCTTCCCCAGTAATTTTCTTTCTGAATTGAAAGGAAGATACATTGTAGAGTGTATTTTTTATTCCTTCAAGTAAGTGCTTCTTATAATACAAAACAGCACTCAGTGATCCATGCAGACTTTCATTTATAATATTAATAGAAGACATGTTCCATGCAAATCCATCTCATTAATATTAAAGAAAGAACTCCAAGACTGGTGAGCACTTAATCATTTGCAATTAGCACCTAACTGTTAATTCTATGGAGGGCTCTTAGGGAAAGAATCCGAAGTAGCTCCCATTTGCTAAATGTTAGTTGATTTAACTTTGAGTGTTTAATTCTGGAAAAACTCCATAATTAGAATAATTCAGGTAGCTAGACAAGTTTAACTGATCAGTGAGAAATAAAAGGGTCCCCACTGAGAGCACCCACAAGATATACATTCTGAAAATGTTCACGACCTAGTCATTTTGTTAATTTATTTCTTTTAGGTTCCATGCACTTCTAGGCCAATGGATTTGGCATCTGAGCTGAGGTGAATAAACTTCCTGCTCAAGCTACTTCTGCACAGATCCTGAATCCAATTAGCAGAATGGGCAGGTTGTCTGGTTTTGCTCCAACTAGAGCAGCTTGCTGCCTCAGTGTCAGCTCAACCTGGGAGAAAAATGCCTGTGAGCTTCCTACTTGAAGGCTAAAAATGAGCTCTAGACCCAGAATGAGTGAACTGTATGCCAATGAATTAAGAGCTAAACCAAGCTTCCCACGGTGGTGCAGTCTCTCCAAACCCACCCGGCATTTATTCTGCTGTGCCATAGCCTCTCTTTTCCAGACATGAAATTTTCCCCTTCTGTAGGAGCAGACCTTATGATTATTCATTTCTTGAGAACTTCTTGGTAAAATCCAAGGCTTTATGAGAATCTATGAAGAAGCACTGAAGAAGAATTAACCACTGGTAGACACTCTTGAAGAAAAGAGTTCGCTGTCTGTTTATACTGTTTCATTGACCCAGTTCTTAAAGCAGCTCGGCCCACCAATTTTTGTTCAGCTGAGGAAAAGCTGAGGTTGGCAGAGTCCTGTGAAAGCAGCAGGAATCCGTGAAATGAACCGGAGACAGACAGACCTGTCTATCTCTTCTGCTAATGTCATTCACTCAATTAGTAAGGATGAAGTGTCCTCAGGACACAGCACACCAAATGTTGACTGTGGCAACCTTTAACACCAGTTCTACTGCCAAGTCTAGCAAATTGAACACACTGAACTAAGCACCATTGTGACAGTTCTTAATGACTGTGACAATCGAGGCTTCATTAACATATCTCTCTTCAAGATTTTCACAATTCTTTATTCTGCTGCCTCCCGTGCACCCTACATGCTTTCTATCTGCATAATGCCTTGTGATTTCCCAGTTGCTCTTCTTTTTGGTGACCATTGTTGTCACTGCACTGTCCTTTTCCTGGACTTGAACTTGCCATGCCCCAGGAGCATGAGTCCACTTCCATTCATGTTTGACCACAAGGCCATCTGCCACGCTTGCCAAATCTTAGGCTCTTATTTCACAGCAGCTTTCCAGATGTGTTTGGGCACTGCAGCTGTGTAACCATTACATATGGCATGGAGAAATTTGTTTTCAGCCTTCTGTCTTACAGTATACCTTAATCTTCACCAGCTGCATTGAAGTGCTTTAGTTTTTAAGGATTTGGATGAAAAAACATGGGAAAAACAACAGAAATTATCCCCATAAGATTCCTTCCAGCCATAAGGATCCCTCAGGGCACAGGCTGGACCAGAAGAAACAATGCCAATAAACCTTGTCAGCTAAATTTCATATGCTGGAGAACTAAATTTACACAAAGAAAAATAACTGAAATGTAGCTAGTGTCTAGAAGGAGACTCCCCTAAAGGGACTGAATTTCGAAGTTCTAGACTCTACTGGAGTCACTCTGAGAGAGACCATTCATCCCTAGGACTGATTGAGAGAATCTTTGAGTGATTCCATAATTAAGAACAATATATACTAGAGGCAGGCAGGGGCATTAAAATACATGGTAACAGATTAAATTTTGTCTGTGTGATCTACTTGCAAGTTTGCCCAGGTAAGAGACACTAAACCTGTTCAGACGATATGTTCACCTGTAAAATTATTATAACAATGACACTTACAATGTAGGGTTCTGGGCACGTTCCCAACACTGTGTACAACACAGTGCCAGGCTCTTCATAAACCCCCAATAAATGTCAACTATTAAAATTGCTACAGCTTTGGGGAAAGACGTAGATAGGTGTTTCCTCTCATTGGTTTACCTGACATTTAGTAAGCTATAAATGCTTTCTCAAACAACCTTTGGTAAACAAAAATAAGAAAAGAGGTGGAATCCAAAGCACATCCCCCCAGGAGATGCAACAGAAAAGTAAAACGTTATCATCCAGTGAATACGTAAGAAGAGCTCTCATTACTCAGGAAAGTAAAACTTGCTTTGTGTTAGTTTCTATCATACAATCCAGAACTGAGCCTCAGTGTGCATGTGTTTGTCCAGTTTGTGATGTTTTGGGGTCAACTATCTCTCACAGAGCTCACTCACCCATAATTCAGTCACAGTGTGTATGCAGAAAAATGAATATAGTCACGATGCTCTATCTTTTTTGAATGTTTTAAAATAAAGATACATAATAAAGGAGGGGTATATAAGCGAGAGTACAAATTTCAGTTTGAGTAGCATTAGCAGTGGAAGATTAAGTAAATAATGCAATTTATTGAGATCTCAGTTATTACACCTATGACATGCAGGAAATTATGCCTGATGAGCAATACTAACTCCAATATGAAAGTAATTTTCCTAAAATGTCTTCGTATTTGGGAGAAGACAATGACATTTCATAATCACTATTCTTAATAACTTTACTAGTTTTCTACCACTATGCAATAAATTAACAACTAACTTAGCACCTTAAAGTAACACCCAGAGTTCTGTAGGACAGCAGTGCATGCATCTAGTGGCAGAGATCTCTCTTCAGAGTTTTACAAGACTGAAATAAAGGGATCCAGTGGTCTGAATTCATAAATAAATTTCAGGATCCACATTTTAGCTCATCTGATTCCTGTTGGAGGTCCAAGGTATCCATGTGCCTGATAGCTGTCACTCTGGAATGACTCTTAGTGCTTAGAGCACACCTGCATTCCTTGATGTGAGGAGTCCTTCATTTTTACAGCCAACATTAGAAAAGCATCCTTTCACTGAGTTTCTCTTTACAGAAAAAAGCAGCCTCATGTGATTAGGCTAGGTCCATGGAACTTAATTTGTTTTTCTTATTCCATTGACTCGGGACATTCAACATATCTGCAAAATGTTCTAACAACATCACATAAATTAGTATTTGATAGAACAACTAGGGGAAAGATGTCTGTGTGCACTAGGAGGCAGAATTTGAGGTACATCATAGAATTCTGCTTCCCACAGTACAATTGAATTTAAAAATTGCCCCTATTTTTTATGTTGGAGGCAAGTGTGATTCTCAAGGTTTGGCTGGCTTGCCTGAGATACTCACCTAAGAAAAGTTTCCTAGTGGAATGTTCACAGGGTCTATTAGGCAGTGATTGGAGATAGTTTTGATTGTCACAAAGGTGGAACAGCCTGGAAAACTTTAAACTGGCCCTGGATAAAATCCGATTAATACACAAGAAAACAGGGACTAGAGGCTGGCTCTGTCAAAGATAATGCTCATTTATGACAGGCAGATCACTGGGAAGCCAGCCCAAATATAGTGGGAACAGTCTTTGCCAACTTCTACACACACAAATCTGTGCCAATAGGAAGCTTTCCCTTTAGGGTAACATTTGTTAAATTCAGCAATACTGATCTAGTCGGGCAGACAGTTCTTCACTTGTGTGCTATCTGGTCATGAGAGAATATTTGCCACCATGCCTTGCCTCCGTCCTCTCAATCAGAATAATGTTGCCCCAATTTGTGGCAAATAAAAATGTCTTTGGAGGAGGGGAAAGCTGAAAATCACTGCTCTAGAAAAAAAAAATCTGAAATCTGCAAAATTTTTCTGACTTTTCCATTGGCTTGAATGCAGCCATGATGTCTGCAGCTGCAGTGGTCATCATAGAGCACACTTTGGAAGCCAAATACTCTGCACGCTGAAGCCACCACTCAATGGAGCCTCATCCTTGACAACATGGCCTGACCCACTTATACCTAAACTGGTACAGGGATGAACATGACTGTAAATCATGCTACTCCATGCTTCTATATAACTATAGCTGAATTTTAAACCTAATTCATACAAATCACTGGGAAAATCACTTTTACAGGGCTGGTAAGTGTTATACACCCTGCTTGTTAACCTAGCTTCGCATAGCTCTGTTGCCCTTTTTGTTATACAGTCTATTATCAATGTAGCTTTTCCTCAAAGAGGCAATGCCTACAAGGAGACACTGTGCTTGATTCTTTAGTAAATATATGCTTTTATGTTGTGTTCTAGCAACCCGAATGGAAGTTGCCCTTGTAAACATTTGTTTCACAAGCAAACACATCCAAATTGAAATGTTTCTTTTCATAGTTGTAGAGAAATATCCGTTTACTTTCAGGCCACTTGGGACTACTGAATGCTTTTGTAAATGTTTCTTCAGGCTGCTGGTCACTCCTCGCCAATCTCTTGTCACTTGCCTACAAATTTCCTAAGGAAAATGTGGCCAAGAGTTCAGGGACTGCTGGTGGGAGTGATCATCAAAGTACCTTGCATCTGAGGCAGTTCAGATTTTAATTTTCTATTGAAACAACTTGTTCCAGTAAATGTCTTATTCTCTTTGGGTAAGCATAAGTGCAAAGAAATGATACTGATATTCTCAAGCCATTCATCAATAGTGTTCCTATATAATAGTTATCTTTAGAAATAACTTTTGTATCATCTGTTGGAAATAAATTTTTGTCTCAATTAATGAGGTTCATTGTTCACTTTTTGCTTTAATTTGTGTTTTTAGTGCCATGGCCCATAACAGATATAATCCCCATATATATGTATATATATATATATATATATATATATATATATATATATATATATAATATATATATAATATATTTTATATAATATATATTTGCAAATATTAGGTTGACTATATGTGTGTGTGCCCTGCTGAAAGGTTACCCATCGTCCATGAATTTCTCAATTGCTAATCTCAAAGATCCTGTAATTTGCACAACTCCCTAATGAGGAAAATGGCCTGAGTATATGTGTGTGTGAGTGTGTGTTTGTGTGTGTGTGTGTGTGTGTGTGTGTGTGTGTGAGAGAGAGAGAGAGAGAGAGAGAGAGAGAAAGGTGCACACATGTGCTTTAAAAATGTGTATGTTTAAAATGTGTTACATATATGTATGAAATACAGCTATGAGGGAGAGTCTTCAATGGCTAATGTATCTTTCTGGCTTGAAAATATCCAATAGTCAAAGGGTTATTCTAAGCATCAAAGGCATCCATTTGCATATTTGCTGAACAGCTACTATTACATCATTGCTGACTAGTGGATGGTAGCATACTAACCAAAGAGAAGCTTCCTTTCATAAACACTAAATACAATAAAGTAAGCTGCTCACTCTCAGGTCATTATGTCTGAATAAACTAGATCAACACCTCTTTTCTTGAAGGCATTGGTAACTCTTAATCAAAGACAAGGCTGAAGGGAATTTATCCTGTTCACAGTCAATAATAGGAAATGAAAAAGCAGCAAATGCAAATTACTGAAACATTTTTTCTTCAAATATATAAGCAAATTAATATGTAGATTAGCACCTTAACAATTTGAATCTGTCTCCTGTGCAAAGTATACTTAAAAATCAGAATTCAGAAAATTAGGAAAAATAGTAACATTTATTTGGCATTTACTGTATGCCAGGACTTACATTTATATTATCTGATAAAATTTGCAGCTCAATGAGGGCAGTTGTACTCAAACTGAAGAAGAACGGAGACAAATGAAGGGGTGTGGTTGGAGGGAGGGATTCCCAAGATTACTTCGGTGGTAAAAAGTAGGGATGGGGTGTAATCCAAGCAGTCTTAGAAAAATAAATATCAAGAAAATTTAAAATATTCTATGCAATCAATCTTGAAAAGGTTAAGCAAAACTAAGTTACCTTAAGCATGTAAATTTTGTTGACAAAAAACCAATAAAGTCAATAAAAATGAGTCTTTAATATAGAATTCTTGAGGCAAGTTCTTTTCTTAGTCTTGAAGCTTGATATGAGGTATCTAATGGAAGACTTCAAAGGCATATACATGCAAAAAGCATAACAGAGATTCACTTATTTGTTATAAGTTCAGGACCCTCAGATATCTGAACTACACCTTATTCACAGTAAGCATGTACAGAGGTGAAAGGACCTAAGTACTGTAGACCTCTGCTCTTACCTCATTCTTATAATCGAAAGGTAAACACCATACTTAGCTAACTTTCTCTTTCTCTATCATTATCAGCATAGTTGCACTTCTACACTGAAGACTGATTCTACAACTTTCTACCTATAGAGACTTGGACAAATTTTCTGAACCTCATGAACTTCAGGTTTGAAGATATCCAAAGCTGTTGTGATAATTAAATACTACAATAACAAAAATTAGATAAAATAAGGTTTGCAGTATTCTTCAGGCATAGTGTCCATAATGGTTAGGCATACGCCACCAGGAAAAGCAATCAATCCTAAATTCTATTTTCCTGCCATTTGATTCAGCATGATAGATTTCTGTATCTTTAGAAAAATGTAGTAGCTGTTAATTAAAATCTATTCACTAAAATATTTTTAAAATTGTTCTACTCCTTATTATCATTGAGCCAGAAGTTTTGAAATCCTGTCTCTGAATATAATTTTTCCCTTCATTCGTTAAGTAGTGTGTAATCAGGACACTCCTTGTAGTAGACTTTGACCGGCTTGTTTTCCCTTGCATTGTCATAACATAAGAAAGAAAGCATTTAGACAAGGTTGATCGTTTTATAATTTGAATTGCTTACTTATTTTCAAAGTATGTCTATGTCTGAAATAATATTTCCAAAATTAGCCGGGTGTGGTGGCTCACGCCTGTAATCCCAGCATTCGGGAGGCTGAGGCAGGAGGATTGGTGCGAGTTCGAGACCGGCCTGGGCTACAAAAGTGAGCTCAAGGCCAGCCTCAACTGCATAGTGAGACCCTATCTCAAAAAGACAAAAAAAAAAAAAAAAAAAAAAAAAAAAAAAAAAAAAAAAAAAAAAAAAAAAAAAAAAAAAAAAAAAAAAAAAAAAAAAAAAAAAAAAAAAAAAATTTCCAAAATTGTTGTTTAGCAATTGGCCCAATATCTTTTTATTCTAGTAGAATTCTAGTAGAATGGGTATGATCCAACTACCTTGCTATTAAAAAACGTAAGACACTCAGACCTGAAGATATTTGATTATTTTACATATGTTTCTAAATGAACATAATATTTTTTAATCAGTCAGCATCCTAAATAACTAAAAAAAGAACATGCAGACAGCCAACGTTTCACTCCCCTACTTCTGGTGTTACTACATGAAAGGTGGTAGAGTGGAAAATACTGTTATTGTTTAGCACAGCTTTGAAAATTAGGAGAAAAAATAACAAAATCTTTCCATTCTGACAGCCGTGCAGTCAATCGCTCCAGGTGTCTTTTATGCCCTAGGAGGAGGTGTGGCAGGACAAGGCCAAAGTCAGGCAGGGATCCTGTATGGAGAATGGGATGTGAGCCGAACAGCTCAGAAAGGAGGGCAGACAGAGAGCAGAGGAACATGGAGCTGCCCCATTCAAAGCTTTTATTTCCAAGCACCGGCTCTACTCCCAAGTCAGTGCCGCGTCAGTCTCCGGCTGGCTTTTTGTGAGAATGTATGCCAACGCCTGGTTAAGAGTAGGTGCTCTAGGACTGAAATTTCTGTATGTCAATCTCTTAAGTGCTATTCGTCCATTGCTGCTCTTTTTATTCTCTTGAACTTAAGTGTTCACATGTACAAATAAAAATGGTAGAATCACCTCTCAGAGTTCTTAGGAAGATTAGATGCTCTGATATACACAAAACAGCAATATCTGGCAAGTCAGATGCATATTAAAGCATAAAGATAAAGAGATTCTAGCTACAATTCCCTAATGCAGTAACCTTATACACGTATCTCAGCATTCTTGCCAGTTTGCAGTGCCTACTGGTTTTAGTGTCCAGGAGGTTGATTTTTTTTTTTTTTTGTACAGGGTCTCACTACTGACTCATAGCGATCCTCCTGGTTGTACCTCCTGAGTGCTAGGATTACAGGTGTGCTACCAAGCCTGGTCTCCATTACCAGCTCAGCGCGCTCAAGAGTGGAGCCAGTGCAGCAGGTGGGGCCAGGAACCAAACACTGGCCCCTGCGCTTCCCTAAGCAAGCACTTAATCATCTGAGCTATACCGCCAGCCCTAGGAGGTTGATTTTTTGCAGCATTGAAAGAAACATACATAGGGGCTGGGGAGATAGCTCAGTAGAATAAGCGCTTGCCTGCCAAGTGCAAGGGCCTGAGTTCAATCCCGGGTTCCACAAAAAAAAAAAAAAAAAAAAAAAAAAAAAAAAAAAAAAAAAAAAAAAAAAAAAAAAAAAAAAAAAAAAAAAAAAAAAAAAAAAAAAAAAAAAAAAAAAAAAAAAAAAAAAAAAAAAAAAAAAAAAAAAAAAAAAAAAAAAAAAAAAAAAAAAAAAAAAAAAAAAAAAACATTAAGAAACATACATAATTGTCAGTTGTGAGACAGAAAAAAATGGTGCAAGTTCAGAAGATATAAATATATAACTAAACCTCAACAGCCAAGTGGAGTCATAGCTATGTCGTATTCAGACACAGTCATGCATAATTGCCTACTTCTGTCAAAGAATACAATAATTTGGAACACATTTTCAGTAATCTTTTTAACTGTATTTATTTATTTATTTATTTATTTATTTATTTATTTATTTATTTATTTATTTATGTTATGGTCGGCTCAGACTGCCCTGGAGGTTGGGCTGGTGCAGCATGTGGTGCCTGGGATTGAAATGCGGTCCCTGCAGTTGCCTAAGCTTCCCTAAGCATGCAGTTTAGACTGCCAAGCTATCTCGCCAGCCCCTCAGTAGATTTTATTCAGCTCAAATATCTACACAACTGGAAACTCTTCGTCTAGTAATTTATTCATGTCCAGACACAAGCTTTGCACTGTTTTTGATTGTTTGTTTATTTGTTTGTAGTGCTGCTGAGTGGTGAGCCAGAGCCTCACAAATGCTAGACAATCTCTCTCCCACTGGTCCTAACCTTTGTGGTTGGTTCAGGTATGTAGTTCCTTCTGATGAAATTCCAGCTTTTGCATAATTTTGTTTTCTAGAATTATTAGGATGGACTGGTAACAATACAGGAGAGTGAAAAGAGCAAACAGTAACATGGGATACATCGTGAAAAGCAGGAAATTATTGTAAACCCTAGCCTCTTTGAACTTGAGCTTGCCAGTGAACCACAATGAGTCATTTATAATGCAAACTTTGCTACTTCTGTTAAATTTTACTATCTCATAGCATAGTTTTTTTTTTTTTTTTCCATTTCTCTAGTTCAAAGGATGAGGCTATAAATACAGGTAAAGGTATTACTGATGTTAGACTAAATGTTTATTGCCTTAAAAGTACACAAAATTCAGACTATTCAACAAAATAGAATTTGTTTCTTTCTCACATAAGTCTTGAACTAGTCCACAGCTTTGTCAGATAACGCTTCCATCTACAACATGTGACTTCCAGTACTGTTCCAGAAATCTTCAGTTTTAGACGCCAGAAAAAGATAAAAAGAGAGCTGACACAACACATAGAGATAATTGAGGAGTTCATATATCAATTCTGTTCCCATCACATTGACCAGATAGGTCAGATCTAGCTACAACAAAAGACAGGAAATGTAGCCTGTGGATTCTAATGCTAATAATGGGGACACTAGAAAGAACAGTTCAAGCGCAAGAATGTGATTATTAATGTCACTGAGTCACCTTTTCAGTGAATGCTCATTATCAACAACTGATAGCAGAGGGTCCTATGGCCATTGTAGAAGGGTGGCTGTCACAGATTTTGTTGGTGATCATTGTCACTATTACGAAACTAATACCTCTCATGTTACAATTGCTAGTTTTGCTTCCTGCTTCCTAACTACTAATCTGAGCAGTGTTGTTAGCATTGTACAACACAGCAATACCTGTAAACTAATTTTTATTAAATCAATTTTGCTTCTAAATTCACAGCTGGCATTAAGTGACAGTTCAGGAAATAGCTCAAAGAAATATACCAGTGTCTTTATGCTTTGGGGGAAGAAGAGTGAGGATAGTATTAAGATGGAGTTGACTTGATCTTTCAACACTTTATGAAAATTCTTTTGAGAAACTCTCGCTAGGACTCAGTGCTGGAAAAATTTTCTTTCTAATGATTTCTTCCTCTCTAGAAAAAAAATGCACAACATTTAACTGTTTTGGTTGCTAGGAAATATAGGATAGTCAAAAGCCTATTTTCATAAATGTATGGAGTGTAGAGCAATGTATTTTACTTTTTCCTCTTATTATTCTACGTTATTTTTCTTCATTCTAAATTAAATTTGTGTTGGGATAATACATTTACATAACCACAGATGCTTGAGATTTCATCACTGTATGGTACTCTAAAATTCTGTTATGTTCTATACTATCTTATCATTACAAAATAGATATATATTCCAAGATAAAAATTTTTACTTTAACTTAAAACATCTTTAATTCCTTAAATGATGGGAAATGTATTAATAACTATGATTATTCTCCTATCAAAATACATAAAGGTCAATTTGTAAGTTGGATAATTGAGAACTTAATTTATAGTTCGAGACAACTGCTATCAATTGAATGAGTGTTTAGTTAAGAGAAGGTACTACATGCATGAGGTACTATATCTCTAGTAGATCTGCAAACCAAAAGGACTTTGCTTCTGATAGAAAATGAAAATACTCATAGTGGCTGTAAAGTTTTTGGTCATAAGGGCCAAAAGATGGATCACTTTGGGGGAAAACTTGTGGCTCAAAAGGCAAAGTTGAAGACCTTTCCTGCGATTATCTATATTTTTGGCAGAAAAATCTCCTCTGATCTTGTGGGTCTTTGCTGTGGTTGAGCCAGTTGAGACATTCTAGAATGGTGGATAATCAATTTAGCCTGATTACATGCAGTTCTCTTCCTAAATTATGCAAAACATAAGGACCCACGGGTTGAAGCTGAGATAGAACCGACACCCGTAGGCCTTCGAGCCTGTAAGCCACGGACAGCTATGGAGACTGTGCGAAGCGGGTGTGATTCTTAGCTGAATTGTTTTTTTAATGATTCTCCTTGCTTAGAAGCAAATGATGATGCATGCTGTTAAAGTCCAAAGAAGAAAAATTGTGTAATGATGTAGATTATGAGCACCAGTATGAAAAAAAACCCTGAAAAGTAAAGCCCCTTTGGTCGATAACAGGACAGTTTTGTAAACCACTTAAGGCTGTGATAAAATCCTCCTTGACTGGCCCATGAGCAGATGTGACAAGTTGAATTTATTTCCTCCCTTACCAGGAAGCTTTGCAGGAAACTCTTAACATATGGTGCTTTTCGCTTCCATCTAGAGCTATAAATGTTATTGGAAAAGGATGTTCCCAAGAGCCATGAGTTTCTGACGCCCGTGCCAAATGGAGTCCAAATGATCCTTCTGTGGTCCTGAATTCCCCGAGTTCTTAGGAATTGGCAACCAAGGGTCTCTGATCTAAACACAGCCCACTAATTTAATTATTTTATTATGGATTTGTGGAAGCTCTTTCAGACCAGCGACTTAGCATCTGTATTGGATCTGGCCATACAGGAAAAACAAGTTAAGAGGGTATAAATATTTTGTTTCTTAACTGCTTACATTTAAAAACTTGGAAGTCCTTTCACACAAAAACAGGGCACCACAAATTAAAGACAAAAGAAGGGAAAATGGAGATAAATTATCTTTGTAGAATTTTTCTTTACATCCAGAGGGTTAATTTCTATCTTACACAGATGCAAATCTACCACTGTATGTCAAAGTAGTAGTAAATACAGCGACGAGCAATCATAGCAAAGTGAAACGCTGCTAAGTAAAACCCATTGACTGCCTTATGTGTAGTTTGTTAGACTCTACAAAGTGCTGAACGTGCATCTGAGAGCATGTCCTTACTTAATATCTTATTGAAGCATTTCATTTTAATAAATTAAAAGGACAGAATTGATGCTTTGGCCATTTGAAGTTTGTGACTAGTGGGAGCAACATCATTATTGCTAAATTAAACCTAATGGCACCAGGGTACCAGCTAGTTTATATTTTTAGTTGCGAGGAAATATGTTGAAATGTCATTTGCTTGGAGATAGTAAACACATTAAAGTGAAGAAAGCAGAAAATTGACATTTTTAAGTTGCTCAGGAAGCAAGTATTACGCAATGCTGGACTGATTCTTAATATGTATGTGTGTCTCTACCATATTCTCATATCTTAATAACATTTTGTTTATTGAGATAAATTATTTTACGATAAAGTTACAAGGTGTTATCTAAAATATTTTGTATTTCTAAAATATTTTAAAAATTAAATGTAAAAATCTGAAGTTTATTGTATATCGATATACATGTGCATATTGAATATATGTGTATATTCAGTATGTGTACAAATATCTGGCATGTCATCAGAAAATTATGAAAATACTCACCTGTTTCATGTTAATAGAAAATAAAGTTCAAAAATGTAATTGTAATACATTAGCTGTCTTTGTAAACCTTAGTTATCATTTGAATATTTGAGTTTGAAGTCTTCACACATTGGCTGGGGTTATAGATCAGTGCATAGTACCTGCCTGGCAAGCCAAAGGACCTGAGTCGGATTCCTGTACCGGACAACAAACAAACAAACAAAAAAGTCTTCACACACTAAAAGGGACAGAAAATTTTATGCTGAAAATACATATTTAAAAATATTCAGTTGCAAAATTAAGTGTTAGTGTAAGTTAATCAGCAATGCAGAATCATTCTAAATTCAGTTAAAAAGTTATTATTTTGACTAGTTTATAACATTTTAAAAAATACATACACCATAAAGGATCAATAACATTCACTTAAAAGCAATATACCAAATTAAATAACTATATTAATTTCAGCTTTCTTCAATGTGGTACATGTCATTAAATTCACTTTATCACTGTGGTATTCAGTGAATTGCTGAATTAGTTCAATACTTCCAAAAGAATCTCAGAAAATTATCCTTTTTTGTTGCTAATCCCTTTTTTCAGGATATTATCATAGCAAATTTAACTATTTCAACTGTTACAATTATTTTTTGAATAACAAGTCAAAGAAAGAGAATGGAATTTCAGATGCTATTTATCTGACCCACTTTATGTCATCAAGCAACGGCATAGCTAAACTGATATTGAGGTTACCTGTGTATGAAATGCTTATCATTGTCAATATGGAATAAATATAAGACCCTACTACAGTTAATTATTTCAAATATCTATGTTCAAAATTTCTTTCTTTGAAACAAAAAAGGGCATGTCTGGAAATCTTACCATAATGTGTGCCATATCTTTTTTTAATTTTACGTTTTATCTTCTAAGCTTTTTTTTTTTTTCTTTTTGTATTGTTAGTTCTAAAACTAATTACAGGTTCTCAAAGTATCCTAAAGAAAAATGGCATGAAAGATTCAGTTGTTTGGTATCAATCATACCATGATTAAATAATGTAGGATAATTTGATGGTTGAGTGAAATTCTCATGTTCCAAAAATCTAAATCTTAACTCATATAATTTTCTGTTTAAAGGGGGAAAAGCAAATGCAAAATCGAGTGTGGTTATAATCAGCTTTTGAAAAATAGTTATTTAGAAACTGATAGGCATTTTAAAAGTGGAACAAGGGTTTGAGCTAATCTAGTGCAAGACTCCAAATTTACTGATTAGGCAAATGAACCCACATATTATTAAAAAAAAAATTTAAGAGTTTCAAAAACCATTAAGAAATCAGCTCATAAACTTCATTTATTTTCTTGTTTTACTCAACAAGCGGCCCAAGTGAACTACTATTTAAAGACCCTTCAGCCTGAGTCTTAAGGACTAATTCATTCACATCGTCACATCACTGAGGTGAGACAAATGGGGTGAAAAATCTTTCAGATTCTATGCTGGAGGAGCAAAGATGCAAAAGTTCAATGTTCTCTACCAATGAGTGAGGTCTAGCACATTAACACTAATTCCCACGGAAGTTTGATGTCTGTTTTGGTTATTCTAATTCAGTGTATAATCTGATCACACTAGATTTTTGTCACATAAGCAAATAGAGAACTCAATGGGATAAAAAGAAAAGAACAAAAAGTAGAACTTCACTTAAGATGATCCTAATTTTACCTCCTTGAGTATAAACAGATAATGATAGCAAGTTGACTTTATGATTCTCAAATTGCTGATGACTATTCAGTTTTCCATAAAATATGTTATCAAGTCCTATCTTATTAGCGACCATCATGTCTCAGCTGGTGAGACACCTACCATTCTTCACAAATTGTTCCACTATTCTCTCTCATGCCTCAAAATTGTATTTGTCTTGATTTTTCATGTTCCTTTCAGCTTTCAAGCAGTATTTATTCATGTTAGAGTCTCAGGACAACTAGTGATGTTATAATAAATGGTCCAGGTAGTGAAAAAGGTCCAAAGGGAAAATCTAACCCCCAGAGCTTAAAGGTGTCCATCTTATCTTTCCTATGGATGCATACAATAAAAAGCAAATGTCTTAGTCATTTTCTTTTTTTTTTTTTTTTTTTTGCTGGGACAAAATGCTCAACCTTCACAAGCTAACAGGAGCAGAGGTTAATCCTGGCTCATGGGCAGACCATGGCCTGAAACTCCTAGTATTGGAATGACCAAGGAGGGAAAACCCTGTTCACATCACAATGGTCATGAGGCAGTGAGAGGCGAGGAGCAGCAAAGGAAAGAGCCCTATCCTTAGGGTCATGCCCCCGCTGGCATACTGGCTCTCACCAAGCCAGACCTCCCAACAGCAAGTGAGCCACAGCTCCCCCATTAGCTGATGCTGTTCCAAATGCCTGACGTTTCAGCAGCCATTTTAGGTCTAAAGCATCCTAGCAAAAAATAATAGTCCAATAAAGGCAAATTCTTATGATGTAGCTAAATGGAAAGGAATTCTAGCTAAGGCCATAGGTAAGAGGAGTTGAAAGAAACTTAAAGTTAATACCACAGCTACTAGGTGTTATAGCTTATACCTCGATGTCCCCCCCACCACAAGCCTCATAAGGTCACAGGTGAAGCTTTTCAGAGATGGCTGGACCTAGGGTGTGGGATGGTGGCATTAAGTGTGTGATGCTAGCTAGCATCACGTGTGTGTGGATACTACACTGCTTGGGTCAGCGTAGTTCTGAGTGCAGATAACAGGCTGGCCACCCTGGCTGTGAGTGCCGCTGCCCCTAAGGGTGCTAGGCTGGGAAGATCATAAAGGACAGAAAGAAGGCTGTTGTGTTTGCCTGTCCCTTGCTGCTGAGCCCTCACAGCTTGCCTACTGCTCTGCTTGGTGCCTTCCACACAGCTTCTGCCTTTTGCTTGCCGTGTCTTGAAACTAATCAACTGTGAACTTAAACCTCTACCAACTGTGAGCTAGAATAAACCATTCCTCTAGCCTTGGTTGTCAACTATCTTGTCTCCACAAAAGGAATAAATAGTTAAGACACAAGTGAAGGGCTGGCCTGGTAGCTCAGCAAGGCCTGCTTAGGCAGATGCAGGGCCCAGGATCGATCCCTAGCATGCTGTGTCAGTCCCGCCCCCTGGGACACCCTGAGACTGCGATGGAGGCTAGGCATGGTGGTGCGCTCCTGCAATACCAGTGCTTGAGAGGCTGAGAAACAGGAGGACCATTATGACTCTGATCTATGTAGGGAGACCCTGTAGACCCTGTACTAAATACATTAAAAATTAATTAATTACAAAAAAGACTCAAATGATAATTTACTGGATCTCACTGCTACTTGGAAAAATCTACTTGTTATCACCATATTCTCCTTCTTCCTCAATTTTTTTGTATGTCCAGTCTATAAGGATATTTCAAAAGTTGTCTGTCTTCAATCATTACTATGACTTACGAAAGCAGTAACTTGTTGCAGTCAGTCGGTAGCCACACCAGGGCAGCAACTTCCTCCAGTGTTGTAATCAGTAACATATTAGCGTCCTAACCACAGTTCCTCACATAGAAATGGCCGAGGCAGGTCTTAAAATGTCAAGGACTGAAGCTCCGAAATTAGGGACAGCATTCCTCGCACGCTGTGGTCATGAGGACTGCCTCCAACTTGTCTGCCTTTAGTGGACAGGAGGCACGATCAGCATATGTACACAAGAGTTCATATTTCTGCGCAATATGCATTGGAATCCTTACCTTCTTCAATAATCTGTTACTATTTGTCAGGTAAAGACATACACACTCGCTTCATGCTGTGCATTCTTCCTTTTGTCTCAAAATGAGAAAAAAATAATTGTTTAGCTATGTCCGCAATGTGAACATCAGTTCAGTCCATAGCATTATACACAATTTTTTTCTTCCAGTCCTTATCCTCTTTGAAGCCATTGTTAGGATGAAGCTTATGCACTAGAACAATCACGCTAAGAATTGATGCTGCCTTTGCTTATCAAGTATGAACTGACAATTGTATTCACAAAATTTTAAGGGCATAATTAAATGCATGTATTCCGTTTTGAACTAGGGATAAGCCAGCTGTGTAAATTAGCACATGCCCACAGGCCCTGAGCATTAGGAAAGCCACTGAAGCAGGATAAACCAATGCCTCCTAACAAGGCTCTGACTGTGACCTAGGGCGGCAAGGCCGGGAGCCTGGCCTTGGCTCAGATGGCTTGCCTACGGGGTCCTCCCTGCTATTTTCTCTCTTTGTGACCTTAGGTAAAATAATAAAGAGTTCTGACTGACAACTTTCAACATCTGGGGAAGGGGAGTTTTGATGGGTTTTGTAGGAATTAAGGGAGCTCTTACCAGTGGACTCATAATTTATAAAAGCTGTGTATAGATCTATAAAACTGTTGCCGACGACAATTGTGAGACAGACAGCTCTTGTGAGTATATTTTCAGAAGCTCACATAAAGCTAGCTTTAAAACAAACAGTATCAAACTGTGGTCAAATTCAATCCTGAAACAGATTTTCAGAGCCTTGTAGAAGCACGCTCTTCCCTATTTTCTCCTGGTACAGTTTGAATACAAACTACAGTAGACGCAGCGCACAAACTCCTATATTTAGAAGTCTCTTAGCGCTTCACTCATGATGGAATCTGTTTCTCCTGCTCATTATTACCCTTCCTCTCCCCGTCCCTTGGTAGCTCACTGTTGTCGCGCGCCATCAGTCCCTCTTCTGGCTCCATTTGCTTGCCTAACCAGCCTTGACACGAGGGTCAGTCATTTTATTAGATTTTCACACTTTCCTGCCCTAGAGCTGCCACTCCAGTCCCCAAGAATGGGTAAATACCATCATCTGCTTTCTGGATTCCCAGTCCCCGGCTGTCAAGCATTGCTGAAGAAAGTCGCAGAGCCAGGTTGGCTCGTTCCACCGCGGTGGCGAGCTATCTCCAGTCAGACGGGCCCTTGGTGCTGTGTGACAGCGCTTGTTCTCATCAATGATTTACAGCCTTTCCTATTCTCCATAGTGTCAGCTCCAAGGTTTCTCCCTGGTCTCGGTTCCTTAAAGGATACACGCTCTCAATTGTTAAAGAAAGTCTAGAGAAAAGCTCCATTCCTTTTGTCTCTCTCTCTCTTTCTAACCAAAAGCTCAACTTTTCCTACTGGTCCATGGGAAGATTCTCTCTCTCTCTCTCTCTCTCTCTCTCTCTCTCTCTCTCTCTCTCTCTCTCTCTCCCTCCCTCTCTCTCTCTCCTTCAGCCTTTCTTTTGTTCTTTTCCCATTGCCTTCCCTCCTTCCTAAAGAGTTTATCATGCGCTTTCTACCTCATCTCACTTCTAATGAAATTTGTTTCTCATTAGCTCAACTAGTTTTGTTGAGCTACTCCTGGGTTGTGTGTGTCTCTCTTTCTCCTCTCTTTCTCTCCTCTGTTCTACTCTCCTCTCCTTCTCTCTCCTCCCCTTCCCCTTCCCCTTCCCCTTCCCCTTCCCCCCCCCTCTCTCTCTCCATTTTAGTATCTGCTTCAGAATGAGGCATCAAGGTTCTCAAGTCCTGCATGAAATGTCTTGTTCTGAAATTTATTCCTCTTGAAAAAAAGATGAGAATCTGTTCTTTATTTTTCCATTTGCCCTGATCAAATAAATAAGGGTCACAGTCTCAAAGACATGAGCTCTGTCATGGCTTGTGTCTTATTTACTTTTCACTCTTTGCTTGAACAAATATCTGACACTCAAAATGAAGGAAGGAAAGGTTTATTATCTCACACTTACTGGAGGTTCGACTGGCCCAAGGCTGAGTGGAACAGGGCAGAGAGCATCCAGGTCAACAATGACGACAGATGCAACGCAACAAACAGGAGCAGAGAGCAACAGCTAGCGTCCATCTTTCTGTCTCTCTTTATATTGCATTCAGGCTCTCTTCCTTAGGATACCCGCCCTAGACCACACCCATCGTCTCAGCCTTACTCAGACCGATAATCCCATCAGTACTAAAACACAATCCCAGGGATCAGGAATCAAGTCTCAGTCTATAGAAGCCACGCCCCCATGATTGCATGAGGCTTTCGGGGGACAGCTAGACATAAACCATAGCAGCTTGTATGACAGTCTTCATGATTGTGACTGACACTGGCTGACTACGGCGAGATGTGGGCTTCTTCAGCAGGTCTCCTTCAGCTTCCTCCGTCTCGTCTGCCACAGTCAATGACTTAAGTGGAGGCCCGGAGTCTTGCTTAGGTTGTTGTTGTTGTTTGCTTCTTGGCCCTGACCTGCAAGGCCCCGTGCCACTTCCTTTTGGCTGCCGCCACCTGGCCCCAACACCACCCCTCTCTGTCCTTGTGCATTTTTCAAGTTCTTCCTCCACCCTAATTTCCTCTCTTTTCTTAGTTTATTCACCTCTGTTCCACGTCCAGAGGAACTCCTTGCTCTTCTTTTCATAAACAGCTTCATTACCATCCACTTGCCCCTACTCAGAGGTGGAAAGCCGAGGAAAGAGCTGGAACAAATCACGTTAGGTAGATTCTTCCCTCCCAACCCAACGCTTCTGACACACATTCCTTGGTATTTAAATGAGTATGTAATATAAGATGTGCAAATGCCTTCAGACTGCAAGAAGCCCTCAGACTTGTACCTGTATGAGCTATGTGCTGCTCGATTTGTATGATATCTTCCCTTGCCTGCACGTGTATTGTTCTTCTGTATAAACACTATATATAATATACTTTATAATTTATAAGCAAAATATTTCAATAAAAATTGAAAAACAGCAAGAACTACAAATTTAATAGAAAAAGATTGCAGTATCTATTCTAATGGAGAGAATAAGTTAAAAATCATAACTAAGCAAATTTTGTCAGCATTTATCATTTTCTCCTTTTATCGTGAATACCCCCAGAGTGTTTCAAATCTGGAGGGCCCAAAAGAGGATTAGAATCACCAGGACCCTGTGCTTAAGGGAAGCATGGGCACCTGATCGCAAGTGTGACTGAACTTGGACAACTGGGAGGCACACTTGCCAAATATCTCTAAAAGATCCAGGAAAAAAGTACCCAAACATATGAGAAAAACCAAGTTACTGATCTAGTTAAGCTAGTCATGTAGAGACAGACTAATTACACCCTGCCTAAGTAAAGGAAAGGAGAGAGATAGATAAAGAGAGAGAGAGGAAAAAAGAGAGAAGAGAACAGGATAGGGGAGG
>PVJA010002596.1:0-104948 GCA_004027025.1 Myocastor coypus
CCAATACCATTTAAAAAACGAAACACCTGTACGAAAAAAAAGTATACATCTCCCTACTAATTTCACTCCAAGTATTCCTTATTCTCACATTTTCACCAACAGAAATGCTATTATCTTATATCATATTTGAAACCACAATAATCCCTACTTTAATTATCATTACACGATGAGACAACCAGCCTGAACGCATAAAAGCAGGACTATATTTTCTTTTCTACACCCTAATTGGTTCTCTCCCTCTATTAATCTCTTTAATTTATATACAAAACCAACTAGGAACTCTAAATCTCCTACTATTTAACTATTACAACTACTCCCTCAGCTTCTCCTGATCTAACAGCTTAATATGATTAGCCTGCATTATAGCATTTATAATTAAGTTCCCTTTATATGGGCTTCACTTATGACCACCAAAGGCGCACCCATTGCAGGTTCAATAGTACTTGCTGCCATTCGTCTAAAATTAGGGGGTTATGGAATAATACGAATATCACAACTCCGTGAACCCCTAGCAAACTACATAGCATACCAATTTATCCTCTTGTCATTATGAGGCATAATTATAACCAGTTCTATTTGCCTTCACCAAACAGACCTAAATTCTCTCAGCACTTATTCTTCCGTCAGCCACATAGCACTGGTAATCATTGCTATTCTAATCTAGACCTCATGAAGCTTTATGGGGGCTACCTCACTCATAATTGCCCATGGTCTTACCTCCTCCTTACTCTTCTGCTTAGCTAATACTATTTATGAACGAGTACACAGCCGAACATTATTACTAGCCCGAGGCTTACAGATACTATTTCCACTAATAGCACTATCATGAATTATTGCCAGGCTAACTAACCTAGCACTCCCTCTTACTATTAACCTAATCAGAGAATTGTTCATGATTATATCATCCTTTTCATGATGCCACTTCACAATCATTTTAATGGGGCTAAATATTTTAATTTCAGCCTTATGCATACTATTTATGTTAATCTCTATACAATGAGGAAAGCTTCCTTTCCACATTTACAGCACACCCTCCACATTTACACAATAAAACATTTTAATAACATTTCATATTTTTCCCTCATTATTACTAACCCTAAGCCCTAAAATTATCCTAGGTAATTTATACTGTAAATATACTTTAATTAAAACATTGGATTGTAAATCTAATATCAGAAGAATAGACACTTCTTGTTTACCTATCAGAGAAAGAATGCTGGAACTGCTAATTCCACACTTCCATAATTAACACTATGGCTTTCTTAAATTTTATAGGATATAATTATTCCAGGAACCAAAAAATTGGTGCAACTCCAAATAAAAGTAATAAATCTATTTACTGCTTCACTCATTTTAACTCTAATCCTACTTATCCTCCCTATACTATCATCGATAACAAATATCCATAAAACCCTTCCATACACACACTACATAAAAACAATTATCTCACTATCTTTTTTCTTAAACCTCATCCTAACAGTTACCCTATTTTACCTAAACCATGAGGCCATGATCTCAAACTGAAACTGATTGACAATCCAAACCCTTAACTTAAATCTCAGCATTAAGCTAGATTACTTCTCCATCCTATTTATATCAGTAGCACTTTTCATCACATGATCTATCATAGAATTCTCCTTATGATATATACACTCCGACCCACATATAGACAAATTCTTTAAGTATCTACTACTATTTTTAATTACTACAATAATTCTAGTTACAGCAAACAACCTACTCCAACTTTTTATCGGGTGAGAGGGAGTAGGAATTATATCTTTCCTACTAATTGGATGATGATATTGGCACTCAGAAGCCAACACAGCAGCAATGCAAGCAATCTTACACAACTGAATCGAAGACATCGGATTTATCTTATCCATAACATGACTCCTCTTAAACACCAATTCATGAGAACTACAACAAATTTTTGTAACCCAAGACAAAAACTACCTTGTCCCAATACTAGGTCTTCTCCTAGTGGCAAGCGGAAAATCTGCTCAATTTGGCCTCCACCCTTGACTCCCATCAGCTATAGAAGGCCCTACCACAGGATCAGCATTACTTCATGCAAGCACAGTAGTAGTAGCAGGGATGTATGTGTACGTATGTATGTGTATGCTAGAATGTAAGAGTTAGTGTTTTAGGGTTAGCGTTAGGGGTTTATTGTTATGGTTAGTTTTAGGATTATGTTTAGGAACACGGTCACAGTTCAGGTTAATCTTACACTTTGAGTTAGAGTTAGAGTTGGGGTTAGGCTTAGGTTTAGCGTTAGACTGTAAGGTTTAGTGGGTTACAGATAGCGGTAGGAGTTTAGTGTTATGGTTAATTTTTAGGTTTAGATTCTGAGATAAGTTTAGGATTAGAGTTAGGGTTAGGGTTAGTGATAGGCTTAGGTTAAGCTTTAAAGTGTAAGGTTCAGTGTGTTAGGCTTAGTGTTAGGGGTTTAGTGTTATGGTTAGTTTTATTGTTATGTTCAGGGATAAGTTTAGGGTTAGTGTTAGTGTTGGTGTTCTAGTTACAGTTAGGGTTAGGGTTAGTATTATTTTCAGCGTTAGAGTGTAAGGTTTAGTGTGTTAGACTTAGCGTCAGGGTTTTAGTTTTATGGTTAGTTTTAGGGTTCTCTTTAGGGATAGGGTCACAGTTCAGTTCAGGGTTACTGTTTGTGTTAGGGTTAGAGTTAGGGTTAGGCTTAGGTTTAGCGTTAGAGAGTAAAGGTTGATGTGTTAGGGTTAACGATAGGCGTTTAGTGTTATGGTTAAGTTTGAGGATTGTGTGCAGGGATATGGTAGGGTTAGTGTTAGGGTAGGTGTTATAGTTAGGGGTAGCGTTAGTCATAGGCTTAGGTTTAGAGTTAGCCTGTAAGGGTTAGTGGGTTACAGTTAGCATTAGGAGTTTACTGTTTTTTTTTTTTTGTTTGTTTGTTTGTTTGCAGAACTGGGGTTCAAACTCATGACCTTGCACTTGCTAGGCAGGCACTTGTGCCTCAGAGCTATCTTCCCAGCCCCAGGAGTTTACTGCTATGGTTAGTTTTAGCTTTATGTTCTGAAACAGGGTTAGGGTCAGTTTTAGGGTAAGTGTTCTAGTTAGGGTTAGGATTAGTGATAGGCTTAGGTTAAGCTTTAAAGAGTAAGGTTAAATAGGTTAGGCTTAGTGTTAGAGGTTTAGTGTTATGGTTAGTTTTAGGCTTATGTTCAGGGATAGGTTTAGGGTTAGTGTTAGGGTTGGGGTTCTAGTTAGGGTTAGGGTTAGGGTTAGGGTTGGGGTTATGGTTAGGCTTATGTTTAGCGTTAGAGTGTAAGGTTTAGTGTGTCAGACTTAGTGTTAGGGGTTTAGTGTTATGGTTAGTTTTAGGGACATGTTTAGTGATAGGATCACAGTTCAGCTTAGGGTTACTGTGCGAGTTAGGTTTAGAGTTAGGGTTAGGCTTAGGTTTAGTGTTAGAGAGTAAGGATTATTGTGTTAGGGTTAGCAATAGAGGTTAATGTTGTGGTTAGTTTGAGGGTTGTGTGCAGGGATATGTTTAGCGTTAGTGATAGGTTTACTGTTGCAGTTAGGGTTTGGGTTAGTGTTAGTGTTAGGTTTAGCGTTCCAGTGTAAGGGTTATTGTGTTAGGCTTAGCGTTGGGGGTTTAGTGTTATCGTTGGTTAGAGGGTTGTGTTCAGTGATAGGGTTAGGGTTAGGGTTAGGGTTAGTGTTAGGGTTAGGGTTCTATTTAGCGTTAAGATTAGGTTTAGAGTTATGGTTAAGCTTAGATTTACCGTTAGACTGTAAGGGGTAATGTGTTAGTGTTAGCAGTAGGGCTTTAGTATTATGGTTAGTTTTAGGTTTATTTTCTTGGATAGCGTTAGGGTTAGTGTTAGGTTTAGGGTTCTAGTTAGGGTTTGAGTTAGTGATAGGCTTAGGTTAAGCATTAGAGTGTAAGTTTTAGTGCTTTAGGGTTATCGTTAGGGGCTTAGTGTTATGGTTAATTTTAGGGTTATTTTTAGGGATATGGTCACAGTTCAGGTTAGGGCTACTGTTTGATTTAGAGTTAGGCTTAGGTTTAGCGTTAGACTGTAAAGGTTAGTGGGTTAGAGTTAGAGTTAGGAGTTTAGTGTCATGGTTAGTTTTAGGTTTATGTTCTGAGATCGGGTTAGGGTCAATGTTAGGGTTAGTGTTCTATTTATGGTTAGGGTTAGTGACAGGCTTAGTTTTAGCGTTAGAATGTAATGGTGAGTGTCTTAGGCTTACTGTTAGGGGTTTAGTGTTATGATTACTTTATGGTTATGTTCAGGAATAGGTTTAGGGTTAGTGTTAGGGTTGGGGTACTAGTTAGCTTTAGGGTTAGCATTAGGGTTAGAGTTAGGGAAAAGGTTAGGCTTATGTTTAGCATTAGAGTGTAAGGTTTAGTGTGCTAGAGTTAGCGTTAGGGGATTAGTGTTATGGTTAGTTTCAGGTTTATGTTTTCAATAGGGTCACAATTCAGGTTAGGGTTACAGTTCGAGTTAGGGTTACAGTTAGGGTTAAGCTTAGGTTTAGCATTACAGTGTAAGGGGTAATGTGTTAGGGTTAGCAGTAGGACTTTGGTGTTATGGTTAGCTTTAGGTTTATTTTCTGAGATAGCATTCGGATTAGTGTTAGGTTTGGGGTTCTAGTTAGGGTTAGGGTTAATGATAGGCTTAGGTTAAGCATTAGAGTGTAACGCTTAGTGCTTTAGGGTTAGCATCAGGGGTTTAGTATTATGGTTAGTTTTGGCATTATTTTTAGGGGTACGTTCACAGTTCAGGTTAGTTTTACTGTTCGTGTTAGGGTTAGAGTTAGGGTTAGGCTTAGGTTTAGCGTTAGAGTTAAGGGTTCGTGGGTTAAAGTTAGCGTTAAGAGTTTAGTGTTATGGTTAGTTTTAGGTTTATGTTCTGAGACAGGGTTGCCTATAGTGTTAGGGTTATTGTTCTAGTTAGGTTAGGGTTCGTGATAGGCTTAGATTAAGCATTAAAGTGTAAGGTTTAGTGTGTTAGGCTTAGTGTTAGGGGTTTAGTGTTATGGTTAGTTTTAGGGTTTTGTTCATGAAAAGGTTTAGGGGTACTGTTTTGCGCCTGTTACCCAAGATTACTTTTCCTATTCTGCTTTTCTTCTAGTGCCATATTAAGTGTTTAATTCTTTCTGAATAATGATATTGGAATTGCATTAAAACTATGTATCAATTTTGGTAGTACAGCTAATTTGACAATATTAGTTCTATCCAGGAACATGAGATTTCTGTCCATTTTCTGATGTCATCCTCTCTCGAATCTCACTTGTCAGAAAACTATAGTTTTTACTGTAAACAGCTTTTTTTCTATTTTGGTTAAGTTCATTTCTAAGCATTTGCTTTCTTTTAGTAGTCTACTTTGAGATTTTAAATATCCTTGGTTCAGGTGTGGCAAACAATGTGTGTATAGGAATTTCTCTATTTCTATTTTCTCAAATTTAAATAAATGTAGGTTTTTGAATTAGTTTCTTACAACCACCTGAATTTCAGGAGGGCCAGTTGTGATTGCACCATTTTTATTTCTAATGGCAATCACACTTATTTGAGTATTCCTTTAAGGATCCTGCCACTGCATTATTTTTCCATTGCTGATTATTTTGTTTTGCTTTTTCCTTTTATTTAGCTATTTTCCCTGTTAGATGTATACAGCGGTTTGGACTCTTTGGTGCTGATGGCCTCTCTGTTTCTGTCAAGGATCCCCTTTTATACTTTCTGCAGTCTTAGTTCAGTGGTCATGTGTTTCTGCAGGATATTTTTTGTCTTGAGAAGTTTTTTATTCTATCACCTTCAAAGTCTAATGTTCTAAGCCATAAAGGTCTGATTTCATGTTTATATCTAGATACCCCCCCACCAAAGCCACATATGGTCATAGAGATGGCTTTTTGGAGGAAATGTACCACAGGGACATTAATCATACACTGAGGGGTTTATAATTCATGTGATTTGAGAGAGGAAACCTGATTGTAGGAGGTGGCTCACTAGGGGCGAGAGTGGAAAGGTACTGTTCTGTCTTGAGCTTGCTTTCTACTCTGTGCTTTTCTATAACAGATTTTTGTGCTCCCTCATTGTGCTGAATTCCTTGAATTCTGATTATGATGTGTCGCTGATGAATGTCTTTTTCTGATTATTGTTATTTAGGGTACTATCTTCATCTTTTATTTGAATGTTAGATTCTCACTCTAGATTTGGAAAGTTTTCTGCTATGATACCAGCTAACAAGTTTTTATGATTCTTACATCATGCTGTACCTTTTCTTCATTCTTTTAGCTCTGATGCTTATTTATTTGAAGCCATCTCACAATCTTGAGACTAACTTGCATGTTGTTTTGTCATTTGTAAGTTATCACTGAGATGTGACTGACACCATCCAACATGATTCAGTTTTGTACACTTTTTCTATATATTGTTCAAATCTGCTTTCTATATTTCTTACTGGAGTTTTCCTACCTTGAATTTATGCCTGATTTCTTTTCAGAATTCCTAATTCCTTATCAAATTGGTGATTAATATCTTACATTGTCTTATCTCAACTATTTCTTTTTCAAGCTTATCAAACTTTTTTAGTAAAATCCTGCATTTGCTTAATAAAATATTCTTTAATCTTGCTAAGTATCTTCTGAATATACTTATCTGTTTTTTTGTTGTTATTGTTGTTCTTGTTGTTGTTTTTTGGGTTTTTTTTTTGTTTTTGTTTTTTGTTTTTGAGCTCTTCAAATATTTTGAGTATTTTGATTTTGAGTTCATTACTGGTAACTTTCTTTTTTCCAATGTCCATGACATTTCAGAAGTTGTTTTTGGAGGTATCTTGTTGACTTTATTTTTTAATTCTAATTTTTTTTCTGTGGGTTGAAGATTTTCTGGGATAGAAACTCTTTCAACATTTTGGATATTACTTTAACTTAAAATCTGTCTCCCTGCCAGGTGTGGTGGCACATAACCTGTAATCGCAGCGCTCAGGAGAAATGGTGTGAGTTCAAGACCAGCCTACACTACAAAAGTGAACTCAAGGCCAGCTTGAACTGCATAACAAGGCCTTATTTCAAAAAGACAAAAGAAAATCTATCTCCCTATAATGTGTCCTTGTATTAGGTTATGGTTTTCTGTTTACACCTTTGTTGAATCTACTTGGTATAATATTTGAAGGGATTATGAACACCTAACTTGGTCCTACTGGCTCACTTATCTGCACCAAACAGGTCATGGTGTCATCATAGTAATATTAATGACACAAAGGAAAACATCATATTGACATACAGGAAAAATCAATTAACAACAACTCTACCAACACTGTACAAGCCAAAAAAGTTTAGCAGTAGTGGTAGTCAAAGACAAACCAGACATTTGCATATCTATCACAAGAAAAAATAGTATTTTTAAATGTACTACCTTTAACAATAGAAAAGAGGTCTGCAATAATAATATAGACACAGAGCAAATGAAATATTAATGTACACCAAACACATGCTAAGTCTACTACAATTATAGTTAGTACAACAACTGTATTACAATTAGCATTAGAAAATAATTCAGCAATAATATCTTGGGGTCAGTTAAATATCCGAATTCCAAAACTGCTTTTAATGGTGTGAATAATAAAAATGGAAGATTTTGTAAACAGAAAAGTGAAAGATATAAAATTGGAAAAATATAGAAAAAAGATGGGGGATAAAAAGTGAGAAAACAACAATAAAAGAAATTTAATAGAATAATTAAAAGTAACGGAAAAATAAATACGGAAAAATAATAGAAGAAAGAGTAAAAGAAAAAGGAAACCAGAAAAGTCGCAAGTTTCCAAATCTAAGAAACAAATAAATGAGTCTACAAATTCCTTTGTGTGTTTGCATGAATCATTATTTTATAGGGCCTACAATAATAGAATTCATGCTATATGGGATAGGAATGAAGAACCATAACTAGTTCTCATTTTTTCTTTTCTATTCCTATTCGTGTGTGTGTGTGTGTGTGTGTGTGTGTGTGTGTGCACGCACGCACGTGCACATGTGTCTGTTCATTCTGTCCTGCCTTTTATTCTGAGACCTACTAGTCAATGTTGTACTGTGTTCACTTTATCAGCTCTCAAAAGTTTGTGACCCTCTTTGCTCCAAAGTCACTGTTTTCTCTGCCTCGCTTCACAGCCTGTGAGTTTATGAGGTGCTGCTCTTGCTCCAGACATCTCTGTCCCTACAGCTCAGGCTGGGACAACAAAGCAAGTCATCCCCAACCACTTTGACTTATGGAGAATGCAAATAGACCCACTGAGCTCTGTTGGAAGTAAGCAATGAAAGAGGGACCACTCCACTGCTGTTGTTAATGACAGCATTTTGAGACACAGCCCATTCACAAAACCACACATGACAAATCTGGTTTCTTACCACAAGACTACCATGTCTTTTCCAGCTTGAGCTCATCACAGATTAAACCTTTCAACAGGTTTATGATAAACCCACCCTCTCTCTATAACTGTCTATCTTCCAATGAGGCAATGCAGTAAAATGACCCCACAAATTCTAAAGTACTGACTCTTAATTAGCCTCTTCAAATAGCCACTGACTCACTACTCCCAAATATGCATGGTACAGCTTTCTGTGAGGAAATAGGTGAACTCAGCACAAAATCCCACACTATTTGCAGTTCGTAGCTATCATGGGTTGTTCTTGGGCATAGTGTTGCCAGCCTTGTCAGCTGCTTCTCCATGGGGCTGTAGACTGTTTCAGAGTTTACCTGTGCTTAAGGAGGAAGTTGTCCTTCCCACGACCTGTGGTGAGGGTTGCAATTTTTTCTCTGTGTTCTCTTTATTTTTCTTGGAGACTCTGTGATTTCTACTTTTTTCTTTTTTTTTTTTTTGATTCCTAGAATTCTTTCTTCATGGCTCTTTGCTAGAGTTCTTTTTTCCAGGTGTTTTGATTCTAGGTTTTGAAGATGTTGATATACTGCTAGCCTTTACTCTGCCATCGTCCTCCAGGTGCAAAGCTGAGGCTTTATGTGGGAGCCACAAAGCCTGGGCAAGAAGGAGAGACAACTTCATAATTCTTAAGTCAAATAAGGGCATAGGAACACAGTGAAGAAGTGAGAAAAATCATGGGAGTCAGAAAAAATATGAAAATTAATAGAAAATTTAATACATTTTGATTTATTTTAACTTACAGAAAATTAAGAGTAATTGATATTTCTTGGGGAATACAAAGTCTGGCAAGTTATTTTCTTCCTTTAAAATAATAAGTTTTCAGGGACAGTCAGATATCTCAGCAGACTAAAGCACCTGCTTAGACAGAGTTTAGTGTCCAGGGCTTAATCCTTGGCCTACCATGCTGGCTTTGCTCCCGGGGTGCACTTGACACTCGGCATGGTGGCACCTACCTGTGATCCCAACACTTAGGAGGCTGAAAACAGGAGAATTACTACAAGTCTGATCTGTATAGTGAGACCATTTATACCCTGTCCTAAACACAGAAAAAAAAAATCATAGTTTGTTTTTTAGATTCCAGATTAAAAAACGACCCTCTCTGACATTTAGGCATCATTCTTTTATACTTTGAATAGGTTTATATAAATATGTTATTTATATGCTTGTGTCCCAAATTTTCTATCCACATTCTCTTCTCTAAATCAATCTTTTAAGAATAATACGACAGATTTTTTTTTAAAAAGTTATACCTAACTAGATTCATAGAATAAAAATAATTTCAAAACTCGACTTAGTAATATGATCTTCATAGTTGGAAGGTATAACAATATTAAAATTGTAAAAATAGTATACAGCCATAGTAGTGATTACTATGAAAAGCACAGGAAATAGAAAATAGTATCTAAGGAAAAATTAAATTGATCAAATGGCAAAATATTTGTAAAATTTGAAGTGGAAAATTTTTGTTTGCAACAGTAGCTGTGGTGAGCTTCTAATTTATTTAATCATGCATTCCTGAACATATATTATATTTTAGATAAAGTAATTGTCAAGTACATAAATTAATAATATACTAATTTTACCTTAAATATACAAAAACTACGTAAAATAAACAGCACACTTTTTTATAATATCTTTCAAAAACTGTGGGAACATGGTGTTAAACCATGTCGACATTATTGGAATATCCTAATTCTTACCAATTCTGTGACATTAACATAATATTTTTTTCAGAGACAACATTTTAAAAGTCTCTTTCCTGTGTACTCTTTCATAAATATTCAATATACATTTACCTAAGTGTGCACATACTATGTGTATGTTTTTGAAGATTAACATTGCTCTTCCCACCTATACTTGAAATTTTATGTGGTCATAGACATTTATTTTGCTCAGCTTTGTATCCTTTACGTGTTTGTTGTAAAGTGAGTTCTTCATAGATAATAGCCACATGCACCAATGAAGTCGTTTAGTATAGATATCTAAACAGAGGCAAGAAGAGTAAGTAATAACTTTGCTAAGCAAAGATAGATAGAAGGAGTAAGCTATAGGCATGGTTAACATGAGATAATACACAGAAACTTCAGGCTAGTGAGAGTTTAGAAAATGTCAACTAGTTTAGAGTCAAGAGTAGGGTAAAGAAGGTTCAAAGAGAAGCTGGGGTAACCATCAGAGATAATGAGTGACTCGATTCAAAGGAAGTGAAATGATGCTAAAATACAGTTCAACTGCTTCTAGTTAACCAATTAACCACTCATAATACTTAATGCATGGCAGAGTAGTCATCAAAAATTTTAAACAAAAGCTGGAAATAAAATTAGGTCAGTTAGAATTCTTCAATATTGAGAAAAATAATAATGAAAGAAAATTATATCTTCCTGCGAAATATTCAGCACACTAACATTTACAGATCCAATACCCCCTGGATATTGTAAGGCAGCAATGACAACCTACAATTACCCGTGAACCATGCCAATACTGCTGACATGAAGAAATGGGATGGAATTAATTTGCTTATTCATGGAAATTAACTGGAAGATAATGGTGAAAATTATATAGAAAGCCAACTCAAACTATACTTCATGTGGAAAGTCAAAGATGAAGGGAAGGGCTGAAAGATTTTAATTTCCTTTCTTTTCAACTTTGACTGACAAAAATATATATTTAAGACCAGAGAAATATCCAGTGTCAGCCACTCATTTGGAAGAGAAATTTTATCTGAGTTTTCAGATTACAATCTTAGTGAATTTATTTTTACGTTCATTTCCTGAGCTTTCACAGAGAAGCAATTTTTTAGGTATTAATGGAATCAGTACCGTACCTAATGTCAGTATCACAGTCCCAGATCCTGTGGTAACATAATCAGGAAAAATGTTCCAACTCCCTATCTACTCTCCCTAATTTCTTATGACATGTCCAAAGTGAAAATCAGATTTTCCATTCTTCTATGACTGCTCTGCCTACTGCTCAGGTAGCTGGAGCTCTCTGCCAGTTTTGAAGTCTTTTTTGAGACTATTCTGCATATTTCTCTGTCTTTACTCATTTTTCTGTCATTTCTCATTTTGTCCTTCTGCTCTCCTGCTCTACATCCAGAAGGTCCATACATGTGTAATTTCCTTTGGTAGCTGCTGTGGTCCCCATGCTTTTCCTAGAAGTAAAGCCTTATTTTTCAAAACGCAACTTAGATAAGGAACTTCCTTAAGTCTTACTCAGTTTTCTTCTTTGTGCTCCCCAAAACTTAACAACAACAATTCATCTATCTCACTTGTGACTATTCCAAAGAAAACTTCAAAAGGTAGGAATATTAACCTTAGTTAGTTTTGCAATTGGATGATTGATCTTCAATTTCTGGCAGTTTCTATTTATTAAATAATACTAGAATAATTCTAGTACTTTAACGAAGCTCCAACTGATGTAAGAGTGTACATGTTTTTATGTATATAATCCTAGCATTTGGGAGGCTGATGAAGGACAGCTGCCAACCTTGGCTATAAAATGCGTTCAAGTTTAGCCTCAACTGCATAGTGAAGCCTTGTCTCAAAAAGAGGAAGAAGAAAAAGGAAGAAGGAGAAGAAGAAAGAAAAAGAAGAAGATGGAGAAGAACAACAATAGGTGAAAGGGGAAGAGGAAGGAGAAGAAGCCTATAAAAGAGCACATTACACATGGAAGAATGAGGATGACATCAGAAGCAGGCTTCTCTCCTTGCACAACGTATACCAGAAGACAAGGGAGAAAAGTCTTCATTCAAAGAAAAAAGGAAACTAACTTTGAATTCTGTATCCAGCAAAGTATTGCTCCAAAGTAAAAATGAAGTAGATATTTTTGGAAATGTGGAACCTGAAAGAATCCAGCACCAGCAGACTTGTGAAACGAAACTATTTAAAGAAACCCATTAGTCAGAATGTACATGATCCAAGATGCAAATGTGCATCTAAGAAGCAACACTCAGATATTAATCCATAACCTAGCAGTTTAATAGGTGCAAAAAAATCAAAAGATCTTTCCGATAAAGCAACTGAAAAAGTTCAGCACTCCCTACTTAAAGTATAAATAACTAACTCACAACTACCTAGGAATAGTATTAAATTTTATTGACCATAAAAATATATCTATGCTGCATGAAAAGCTAATAAGTTTCTTGATTTCTAAATTAAATTTTACTGATACATGAACACATAAAAATTGGACAGATTAATGGATATTATACTGTCTTGATATATGCATGCATTTTCTAACATATAGATCAAATTACTACAATATATATATATATATATATATATATATATATATATCCTCCAGTATTTGTCATTTCACTATGTTAAATCTGTCAAAATCCTTCCATTTTACTTTAAAAATGTGCAGCACGTTATTGTTACCTCTACTGATTATGTTTTACAGTAGCACAGCAAAATTTTGGGATCCTGATTTTCGCTTATTACCCATTTTGCATTCTTTCTCCATCCTTCCCTTACTGCACACTCCCCACTTCTGGTAGCTGTGGATCCTTTCTTTTCTTTTATGATATAAACTACTTCAGACTAAGCGTAAGAGGGAGACCATGGGTGCTTTCGTTCCTGTCTTCAGTTAACATACTGATCTATATTCTCACAGAGTTCTTAATTTGGAAAGACAGAAAGCCTTTCCTCAGTAAGGGAGGATGGCTATGAAGGGTAGAAATTCAAGAAAATAAAAGGCCTAAAGATTTTAAACTTTTAAATATCTTTATTTGAAAAACATGTGAATACAGACCTTAAGGTACCTCCACAGAGTTCCCTAGGAGGAATGGACATAGCAAGGTAGTTATAACTATTATATTACTAATTTACTGAGTGCATTATATATATCATGTAAGAGAGATAATATAAATGGTCTGTGGAACCCTGCATGTTCTGTGCTGACCTCCAGAACGAGGCAGGGTGGAGTGTGCTTGTAATCTCATTGATGGGAAAGTTAAGGCGGGAGAATACTTAGAGTCTGAACTGCATAGCAAGACCCTGTACCAGATAGATAAATAAATAAAAAAGTTTAAAATGAGAGATAATATAAACAACAAAAATGTTTGCCCCCAACTTTTGAAGTTTTCTGATGAATGGATTGTTTTCTTTCTTATTTTCAGTGTTCACCTTGAGAACTGGAGCATAGAACCTTGCTGCCACTTTAGGGTTTCTTCTCTAAATTTGGTTGAAAATTTTATTGCTTGTTTTCTGTCTCTATTTGCCTTTATGACCTTTTATCACTTAAATTTTTACTTCCTCTCAGATGTAATAAATTTTAACGTTTTACATTTAAGATGGGGCAGTCCAAGCAAGACAGAATAACTTACATTATTTCTCTTTCCTACATTATAAAATAAGTGATATTTTAAAAGAACTACCAGCTTCATTTAACATAATTGACTGTAGAAATCCAAGAACTTCTTTACCCACTTTCCTTACAAATAAAGATATGACTCTCCTGCATTGTGAAGCTTAGCATTTGATATTGACTGGCCATTAGCCCAGCAGTATGTACACATTTGTGCTTATTGCAGTTGGCATCAATCTTCATTATGCTACTAAACACTTAATTTCTATTTTTTAAATATTTATTTGATATCTTGCTATGCAGTTCAGATTTGTAGTGATGTTCCTGTTTCAGCCTCCCCAGTGCTGGGATGATGGATGTGTTCCATAGTGCCCAGTTTTGGGGTCAGCGACTCATGTGGTACCAGGCACGGAACTCGGGGCCTTGCAGTTGCCAGGCAGAGGTTTAGCACTTCCATCCAACCTAATTTTATCTTTATATATCAAATTGTTAATTAGTTTCATTGTTTAAGAAACAATAAAAAATGGAAACATACAGACATATTAAAATAACCTTTACGAGTCACTAGATTCTAGAAGACAATAGTGTCTACCAACCAACCAACTAGAAATTACTATGTTCTAGTAGTTTCAAACAACTTGTTTTCAGGAACTCTCAGCAAGTATCTTTGCTGTAGGCAGCTAAATTATATACAAATGTTACAGGCAGTCAGACAGGGCGAGGCACCCACGGAAATAGTACAGAAGACAAGATACCTTGCAACTCTCAGAGCAATGGATACTCCTGCTGTGGGCCAGACCTAAAGATCGAAGTTCAAACAAATGTTGATCTCCCTAAAGATAAGCATCATGAATTGATCATCAGCTTGAGATTGCCAGGAAGAGTCACTAAACTAATTGCTACCAACTACTAGATAAGCTACTGTTCTATATTGGTGCCCGCTTACTACATGACTCACTTCCCCATTAAATTTTGGTTTGAATCAAGCTTACCTGAGCAACGGTGCTTGTAATCTCATTGGCTAACCATAGTTGTGTTCCACCTCATGTCTCGCTAAGCAAGTTCCCATGTTCTCCACATTAGACCTGCCTCACCGTACGGTTTTACTCTATGAAAGTCTGTGGAAGAGATAGCTTCCCAGGACAACCCCATTAGTCCCTGTTTCTGTCCTTTTCTCTTAGACAGAAGCTTTGTTTCCCCCAATAAATATCATGCTCTTACCCTTCATTTTTCCTACATTCATTCTTAGGTGTTAGAGAACACAAACTTGTCCAGGTACCCTTCAGGTTGGGAGTTTCATTTTCTTATATCATCTTTTTTTCTTTTTTAATGAATTTAGGGCAGAGTGTATAGGGTATACACAATCTCATCAGGTAGATTGGACTAGCAGTGATTCTCCTTTCAGCCTCCCAAGCGCTGGGATTACAGGAGCGCACTACCATGCCCAGTCTGACTTGTCTCAGTGCACCCTGGGGGCAGAGCCGACACAACATGCCAGAGATTGAACCCAGACTCTGTGTTTTGCTAAAACAGGCGCCTTAGTCCACTGAGCCATCTGGCCAGCACCCTCCTATAGCATCTTTGTGTGTGTGTGTGTGTGTGTGTGTGTGTGTGTGTGTATGTGTGTGTGTGTGTGTGTGTGTTTTAAGGAAGGGGCTATAGGGTGTTCAGGGCCTCACTACCAGGCCAGACTCCTAGTGATCTTCCTGTTTACATCCTGCCAAGAGGTAGGATTACAAGCACACACTACCACATCCAATCTCAAACCTCTGCGTGCCCAGGGGGTGGGGCTCATACAGCAGGCTCAGGAATTGAACACCCGACCCCTACACCTGCTTTCAGGCACTTTAATATGCTGGGCTATTTGGCTGAACCTCCCTCCCATCTCATCTTGATTGTAATTATTTCTGAAAACCTTCGTCTGCTTTCATAACATTTTCAAAATTCAAATAAGTTTTAAGGAAATTTTGAAGATTATATATGAATCAATAACTATTTTAAATTACTTTTCTATTTTTTGTGATCTTCACTAAAACATCTGATATAGTATACAGTGCAAATCGAAGTAAAATAGTAAATGATAGCTAATAAACAAACTGTTAAAGCTCCCAAATGATGCAAATAAGGAAACTGTAATGAATCTTTTAGTCATTTTCATAATAGGATGGCATTGCTATGACACTGGAGAACATCATAATTAACTTGTTAACAAAAACACAGAACAGTTTGCATGGTGGGCCACATGTGGCATGAATTAGAAGACAGTACACTGAAATGTGTGACAATCTAAAAAAAAAAAAATCTTTGACCACACTGATATAGCTCGCTAAGCTAATTTTGAGGAATCCTGTGGCAGAAGGTATTACAAGATGTACAGTCATCTCTATGGAAACAGAAGATCTCATATTAACATAAGACAAACAGAATAAAGCAATCACTAATTTCAAGCATGCACTACAAGTAAAAATTATAGGGGAATACCCTTGAGTTTGAGGAATTGATTTTTTATTAATTTGCTTCATATAAGGATAGCATTAGCCAATGAATTTCCAAGTGGAAAGACTGTAAGACATTCTTTGTGCTTCTCAGGTGAATTTACAGTCTGTTGTCTTTAGGTCCTCTTTGTATACTGTCTTTGGACTGTTTCAAGATATTCTGTTTTGTGAATGTTTTGTAGATGTCACTAGTTTAGCAATAATGCTTGTGGTCATGTGTCTATGTCACTACGCTGAAAGCAAAATAGCTATTTTATATTTTTGCCTTTAATTCTTTATCTTGGTGAGAGAGGCCCTGCATGTAAAGGGAAAAAAAATGAATGAGCACACATCTCACTAAACACTGTAGTGTGGTGCAAAGTGGGAACAAGCAGAGTGGTGGCAGCCTCAACTCTCAGCTTCGCTTTTGCCTTGCAGAGCTCTGCTTTACTTTAGAAGAGAATGGAAGGAGCCTTCTGTTGTGATGCCCATTTCAAACCCCACAGTACTCATTGTCATTACATGGTTGTGCTTGCACCAGGTGAGGAGACATCAGCAGAAGGAGAGACCCAGAGACAAAATCAACAATGCTGACTTATATCTTGTCAGATGGTGAATGTTTTCAGCATTTGGTTAATAGAACAGTTATTTTTCTTGCTTCGAAAACCAGTTGAATGCTACTGAAGTGTATATATATATTTTTTTTGTTTGTTTGTTTGTTTCCCTAAGAAACCAAATTAATCGAGTGGTAACTGCTTTGTTCTCTAAGGAATGAGACTAGACTAGCACTTTTATTTTATTTGCTTACATATTTTTTAAATCAGTTCAAGAGACTTCATAGCTCTTTAATTAAAAGTAATATCTCTTGTTTTGCCTTGGTTCTCTTGTTTCTTCACTTTTTATTATCGGATGCACACTAATGGATAAAATTTCTCCTATACTGTTTATAATGCAAGCCTATGCTATATAAGGAAATTCTGTAATGTTCTAGCTCTGCATCAGAGAAAAACTCATTGAAAGCTTAGACCTAGACTATCTGTCAAAGGCTCATGTAATTTTAGCAGGAAGTTTGGAAGGTCACTGAATCATGAGTCCAATTGCTAGCTTACTGTTAAGAGGTGTGCTGTGGCCAGAATGCAGGGCACTGGGAACATTAAAAGGAAACACATCTATCCATGGCCGATGGCTGATCACTTCAGGCTGTTTCCTGGCTTCCATGACATGAGTAAACTGACTCCACCAGATGTTTTTATCATGACCTTCCTGCCCTAGAGCCATCTAACTAAAGGCTGACTTCTATAAACACCTGAGAGCAACTAAAATTTTCATTTTTAAATTGTGTGTGCCACATATTATTTTTTCTTAGTAAGAAAGTGTCTAAGATAGATTTTGGTACTATAAAAGGGGGTTATTGTTGAGACGATACCTGATTATATAATTCAGAAGCTTTTGGGATAAATTTGCCAATGTTTGGAGACAGTGGCCTAAAATATTCTGAAATGTTGCAGGCCAAGCATGATGGGAAATTCTGGCCTGAGCTTAGAACAGAATGCCTAGAGAAATGCAAATAATAAATGCAAGACCCATGAGATTTCATTTGGGAACAAAGACTCTATCTACAGTTAAAGTTCAGGATGTGTGTTTAATACTCTAGCAGAAAGTTTGGCTACCTTTGTCCCTGTCCTGATAATACAGAAGTCAGATTAGAGGTAGGTGACTAATTAACTGAACAGTGGACATTTCAATGCACCCCAGTGTTGAAACTGTGGCCCCTGTGCACTTCATATTTTTTAGTTGGAGTTACATATCAAAATAAGAGCTAAAATCCTGCATCAATTTAGGTGTACCAAAGCAGAAGCACTTTCAAAATTGGGGCAATAGCCGGGCATGGTGGCCCACGCCTGTAATCCCAGCACTTGGGAGGCTGAGGCAGGAGGATCAGTGTGAGTTCGAGACCAGCCTGGGCTACAAAAGTGAGCTCAAGGCCAGCCTGAACTGCATAGTGAGACCCTGTCTCAAAAAGACAAAAAAAAAAAAAAAATGGGGCAAAAGAAATGATGGATAGCACTCAGAAAAGCGAAGTACTTTTCAACTGGCCAAAATGAAACATAGTCTGAAATTATATGAGTCACCAAGTTCCACCTTTGTCATGCTCCAAGTTCCAAAACTATAAAGATTTCACTTGAAAAGAAAGCCCTTGGCTGCTTTCCGGGACAGGGTTACATATAGAATTGGTTTCCTGTATTTTGTTTTCAGTGTTGAGCTATCCATTCACTCAAAGAAGTCTGCAGCCATGATATCACAGGACCTGACTGTTGCTTAAGCTGTTGGCACATCTTAGCATCATCCACATGGTGTTGGTTATACAGGCATATAAAGGCAAAGTTTGTAGGATCAAAGAGGTTTTTAATAAGATTTCGAAAAGCCTAAGAGTCGAAGAAGTATGCACATGTAAGGGCAGATTGGAGCTATGAGATTAAATCCAAAAGTGCATTGAGACCCCAGGAAGTTGGAAACACCAGGAATATGAACATTAGCCAAGGAAATTCAGAGGTAGTGAGTGGACCTGTACCGTGAAGGAAGCTACCAAGGAGCAACTGGAAATGCTGTAGGGTTAGGGCCACTCACACAGCACAACTTGCCATGGGCACAATCCTATAGGACTTCTATAGGACTTCATGCTTGCCTTGCAGTCTTGTTTTGCTCTTATTCTTTTCTATCACCCTAGTTTTCATTATGGAATGGGAAGTTTTTCACTGTACCATTTTATTATGGCAGTGTGAAACTTTGCTTTTTAATCAAATTTTACAAATAAGAATACTCCTTGAGTCTCACGGGAGACTTTGGATTGGGACTTTTCAATACTGAACTGTTAAAACTTTGCTGGCCTTTAGACACGGGGCAACTGTATTTTGCATAAAGACAAATACATAAGTATTTTGAGTGCCAGTGGTACAATATTATGGTATTGACCTAGAATGTCTTCCAAAAGCTTTGTGTGCTCAGAGATGAGTTTTTTGAAGAGTGATTGTATCACAGAGACATAATAACTGAGTTCTGGGGTGATGTATGGTCAGAAGGAGAGTTGTAGTCCATGGTTGATGTGACCTAGAGGGGTACATTAACCTCCATGGCTTCTCCTTTCTCTCCCAGCTTCTTGGTCACATGATGGGAACAGCTTTACTCCAACAGATCTTTGCACGATGCTTTTTATCCTGCAGTCAGTTGCCTATGAGCTGAATTTTTAAATATCTCTCAGCTATAAGAATGTCTTTTTTAACATGTTTGTAGCCAAAGATGAGAAAGTAAATACAACATTCATATCACTTACTCTTAATTATTCATAAATCAATAAAATGAGTTTAGTGATTTTCACAGTTAGGCAATGGGAATAATGTTTTTGTTATTGTTTTATAAAAGTATTTAAAAGCAAATGTTGGGGGCAAAGGAGGTAGAGATGTAGGAGTATTGTCTGTCTTTGAGCAATTTCTTAAATAGTAGCTTCAATGAAATAGGCTTTTAAACAGAAAAAAATTGATGTGGTTATTTTAAAAACTAGAGTACTAATATATTAGATGAACTAACATGAAATGAAGATTATGAAAAGCATAAAGAAGGCAAACATACCTATGTATGTTCTGATAGGGTCACTCCCTCCCAGTGACAGAGAACCCTTTCCTTTGAGTATCTGTGAATTAATTCTAAAGGCTGAGGCAGGAGGATCGGTGCAAGTTTGGGGCCAGCCTGACCTGCATAACGAGACCCTGTCTCAAAAAGACAAAAATAAATAAATAAATAAATAAATAACATAAAGTTTTCCTGATTCTCAGCCAATATGATCTGGAAAATTTACTCAAATGCTTATCCTATTTTTCTAGGGGAATTTTTAATTCAATAACATAGTTATTTGTCTATTATGAGAAATTTCTCAGTTTTGAAATTTGCTGAGTTAGGCCATATATCTCATAACGGTATTGGGATTTTTAAAATTTATTTATTTATATTTTAGGGAATGATGTTCAGGGTCTTGCTACTAGATCAGACTCATCGTGACCCCTCCCCCGGCCCGTATTTACAGCCTCCCAAGAGCTGGGATTACAGCTACAACATTCATTCTCAATTGACATCTCACTGCGGTGGGCGGGGGTCGGGGGGGGGACTCCGGCATGGCAGGCCCAGGGATTGAAACTGGGAGTATTTTAACGTGTGTGCTATATGGTTTAAGGATCTGGAAAACAGGTAAGTAACTGGATACTATTGGAAAAGTAATGTAGTTAGTAATGTCTCTGAGATTATGTGAGTTGTTATAATAGAAAATGTAGGGGTTAGTGAGATAGCTCAGTGGTATAAAACACCCATTTAGGCAAGCTTAGACAAGTATAGGTACCATAGTTCAATGCCTGGCATCACGTGCTGTACCAGCCCTGCTGCCAGGGTGGGCTGAGCCTGCCAGAGTCCAGGCAGCATGGCCCAAGCTTGTAATGTCAGTACTGGGGAGGTTGAAAGCAAGAGGAATCACCATGAATCCGAGTTGCCCAGTGAGACCCTGAAACAACTAAATACATTTTAAAAAAAGCAAGAAAGCAAGAAAGCAAGCAAGAAAGAAAGAAAGAAAAAATAAAGAACAAGAAAATGCTCTTCCTGTAAGCGGCCTGTGGTGTCCTGTGAAAATGGTTCACTACTCTCCCGACCCAGAAACCCCCACAAAATCATGCAAATCAAGAGGCTCAAATCTTCATGTTCATTTTAAGAATACACATGAAACTGCCCGGGCCGTCAAGGGTATGCATATCTGAAAGGCCACCAAGTATCTGAAGGATGTCACATTAAAGAAGCAGTGTGTGTCATTCCGACATTACAATGGTGGAGTTGGTAGGTGTGCCCAGGCCAAACAGTGGGGCTGGACACAGGGTCGGTGGCCTAAAAAGAGTGCTGAATTTTTGCTGCACATGCTTACAAATGCAGAGAGTAATGCTGAACTTAAGGGTTTAGATGTAGATTCTCTGGTTATTGAATATATCCAGGTGAACAAAGCACCCAAGATGCGCTGCCGTACTTACAGAGCTCATGGTTGGATTAACCCATACATGAGCTCCCCCTGCCATATTGAGATTATCCTTACTGAAAAGGAACAAATTGGTCCTAAGCCAGAGGAGGAGGTTGCACAGAAGAAAAAGATATCCTAGAAGAAACTGAAGAAACAAAAACTTATGGCATGGAAATAAATTAATTATAAAATAAATGCAAATAAAATTTAAAAAAACAAGAAAATATACAAGGTCTCTATGGATTAAAAGCTTTGAGATTTATTTCCTAGATTCCTATATAGAGAAATTCTGACTGACATGGTAGCATGGAAAGGAGGACATTGAGGGACTCAGAGTGTCTCTCATCTTAAGCATGCTGTTCTCAAGATCACATTTGATGACAACTCCCAATACACACAAAGGAGGGAATGAATGGAGAAAGTATTACCTGAGAGCTGGGTCACTGGTCAGCATTGTGCTATACCATGGTTCTCTGATACTCACCAAGAACTATTGGGAAGTCCACATAAAATAATGCACACTCACAAAAGAGCAGGCTTACCAAGTATTAATTATCCAGTAAGGTATATGTTTAAGCAAAGCAATTTATTACAGTGTGCCCTCAAGAAAGAATGGACAACAAGAACAAAAGGACAAGGCTCCAAGGCAGGTAGGGTAGACTTTTATTTCTTTATAAAAGAAAGCACATGATACCTCCTAAACCAGACACTTTGAGATATTCAGCATACAGTTGCAACACTATTGTTATTCTATTTGAACATGAGTCTACAAAGGGCTGAGTTCCTTACAGTTCTGTAGCCATAGGACTTGCACAAACTGTTTAACTGGATTCAGATATAGTTATTTTGCCATGCATTGGAAACTGAGATTACTGAGATTGTATCCACTACACTGAGGAACTTCTGGCCTCTAAATATATAATATGGTAATACACCAACCAGTTTGTTTTAATTCTTTAAAGTTTTTTATTTTGTTTTCTTTTATCTTTTTAAAAGGTTTTATATCTTTTTCCCTGAGCTTACCTATGTAATGTGCTTCTGAGAGCATTTATAAGAAGCACATTTTTAAGAAATTCATGATTGGCTTAAGTAATCAAATGCATGTCTCACAGAAAAGTAGGCCTTCAGCTCAGTAAGGAAACCCCTGGGGAGGATATGTGTTGGTTTTCGAGGAGTTCTGGTTATGTCCACAAAGCAAATTTGCCCTATAATTCTTTCTAGAGATGAAGAAAATATTTGTAACTGTCACTTTATTACCATAAATTTTGTACTCATTACTTTCTAAAGGTCATAATTTTCACTGTAATTTATAACTAAATGTTAAATTTGTGTCGAGAGAAAACATTAACAACGCATAGAATATCCAGGGAAGACAAGCCGCTTCAGAGATGTGGAAGAGAAGGTGCAACACAGAGAATCCTTAGAAACGTCAGGACTGAGCAGGTCACTGATAATAGTTGGTGATAATTTGCTCCTTCAGCCATCATGAGAGGACATTTACTGCTTCACAGAGAGCAGCGACAGGTGTGCTTCTGCAAACAGTAGATTCCAATGCCTGAGGAAATAGACAACATAAATTAAAATTATTCTAAATTCTTAATATAATCTTATTTTTACTTTTATATTCTTTTATTGTTTTCTTCTCTCTTTTTTGCATTTTTTAGGGAAAGGTCTACAGGATGTTCAGGGTCTCACTACTATATCAGACTTCTTAGTGACTCGCCTGTTTACAGCCTCCTAAGAGCTGGGATTACAGGCATGGGCCACCACACCCAGTTTCAATTGCAGGCCCCATGGGTGGGGCTGGCATAGAGAGCTGAGGGATCAAACCCCTCAGCCCTTGTGCCTGTTTGCAGTTGCTTTAATCCCCTGAGTTATTTGGCCAACCCTGTTTTATTGTTTCTATGGTATGGACATTGAAAGCAAGCTCTCAGGTATACTAGGTGATCATGCTACTACTGAACTACACCCCAAAACTCTTCAATTTCACTTTTTAATACAATAGTCCAAATGAAGACAAACTACTGAGTAAGTGGCTGGTTTAAAGGTACTGTAGTGAGATTTGGGGGATTGTGGTCAACGTTCTGTGGTGATTCATTTAGCTATTAGGACCTAGAAGAGTAGCTGAGAGGAAATTGGCTCTACTAGATACAGAATGTTCTCACCTAAGTGCTTCACATTCCCACAGAAGCTACAATTGCATAGGAAAGATGCTGGCAGTATCATCCTCTACTCTATTTCCTCTTACTTTTTCTTACTCCTTAGGTACTAAAAAGGGAAACAGGAAATTTAGAATAAGTATGACAGGCATCTTAGTTACTTTTTACTCATTACTGGGACAAATACTGGGCACCCAAAATGAAGGAAGGAAGGAAAGGTTTATTTAGCTCACAGTTACTGGAACTTTCAGTCCATACTCAGCTGCATCCAAGGCAGAGAGGCACATGGCAGACAGCAGCAGTTCATGGCAGCAGAACAGCAATAATGGCAACAGAGACAACAGAACAACCAGGGGAGCAGAGAGCAATGGCCCTAATTTGTCTCCCTGTCTCACTTTGTTATGGTTTATGTCTAGTTGTCCCCCAAAAGCCTCATGTAGTCATTGGGCGGAGACTTCTAGAGTTTGAGACTTGATCCATGATCCCTGGGATTATGGGTTTTAGTATTGATAGGATTATGGGTCGAAGTACTTCTGGGATTATGAGTGTAGCCTAAGGCAGGGGCTAAGGCAGAGAGCTTGAATGTAATATAAAGAGCGACAGAGAGACAGGCTTGAGCTGTTGCTGCTGCTCTGCTGCCCTGATTGATTGGCTGCCTCTGCCACATTTTGCTGCTGTGCTGCTGCCATGAACTGGATGCTCTCCGCCCTGCTCCACTCAGCCTTGGGCCAGCCGAATATGGACTGAAACCTCTACGAACTGTGAGATAAATAAACCTTTCCTTCCTTCATTTTGAATGTCGGGTATTTGTCCCAGCAACGAGCAAAAAAGTAACTAAGACACTCTTTAAATTACATCAGGCTCTCTGCCTTAGCCTATCCACCTCAGGCCATACCTGTAATCCCTAGCAGTACTCAGACTGATACTCTAATTGGTATGTAAACACATAATCCCAGTGACTCATGAGTCAAGTCTCAATCTATAGAAGTCCCTGCCCCATGATTGCATGAGGCTTTGGGGGGACAACTACACATAAACCATAACAACATGGCTGGTGAGATAGTTCAGTGGACTACGTGCCTGCTTTGGAAAAAGCACGGGGACCAGTGTTTCATCCCCAGTTGTGCATGCTGTGCTAGCCCTGCCCCTGGGGCACAGTGAGCTAGCCATGGTTTGTGGCACATACCTGTTATTCCAGCACTAAGGTCGTTGAAAATTGGAGGACTACTATGCATCTGAGCTGCATAATGAGACCCTGCACCAAATACATAAAAAGAAAGAAAAAAAATTATGACTAAGACTAGAGTGTGAAACTTAGAAGGATTACTTTATATAATATGAAATATAGCTATTTAAACTTCTGAGGAACTGTTGGTGTAGATAATGACCCCCCTTCTGAGCTATGAATAAGATGCTCACCAATTTTAGTCGGTATGTGGAGGAAATCCTGGTTCTTTCCATATCCACAGGCAAATAGAACAAGGGCCACTAGAATTTTATTCTTCTGGTTATGGAGTTTGGTACACATTTGGGCTTATGATCAAAAGTATATGCTCAAAGAAGCCATCTCTTGGCTTCTGTGGAAAAGACTGGAACCAGACACTGTTTTCCCTAGTATGGGAAGACAGTAGGGTAAGACTTTGGGCTGGCCAAATAGCTCAGCAGATTAAAGTGCCTGCAAGCAGGTGCAGGGGCTAACAGTTTAATCCCCAGACCTGTCACGTAAGCCCAGCCCTTGGGGTGCACTTGAGATAGCAACTGAGACCGTGTGAGGTGGTGCACATCTGTAATCCCAGCTCTTGGGAGGCTATAAACAGGCGATTGCTACAAGTCTGATATAGTGGTGATACCCCGAACCTTTGTAGAGCCTTCCCTAAAAAATACAAAACAGAAAGAAAAAAAGAGAGAAAGAAATAATAATAATAATTAATAATAATAATACTTGGAGGGACTAGAAATTAAGTAATGGCAGAGGGATGGAGTGGATTCTACATAAATTCCTAAAACCATGGAGCTAGCTATGTCTGCAAGTGGCTGTCATCTTGGGTTATTCTGATCAAAAGACTGTGATTCCTTTTTGTAATCCAAGCAATGAAAACTTGATTTATTATTTTGCCTGCAACCCAGAATTTTCCCCAATAAGGATCTGACTATTCTAATCTTCACAACTCCCTTTTACAAATTGTAAGGCTGAGAACTGATGAGTGCAAATTGGCTAGCCAAGGTTATGCATTTATAATTTTAGCTGAATCTATTGTCCAATTTGGCTCTTTTCTTGGATGCATCTCTGTCTTTATTCTTTGATTTGCATACTATTCAACAGCTACTGTTAAGTATACTCATTTACTACTTACCTAAACTAATTAGAAGTACAGACTTTTAAAAATCTGGCCTGTATTATTTGCTCTGTATTACATTCAAATTTAATTTTTTATGTTTACATATAAATATGCAAAATAATAGGATAACTAAAGCATAGTGTATTTATTCAGAGCTCTTTAGTGATTTCTGTCTTAAATCTGGTTCTGTCTTAAAGCTGAGCTGTTTAAATGGCTATTATGTTTGTAAATTTTTGTCAAAATGCAGTCATGGATATAATTTTTCTTATGAGTCAGTACAAAACTGTTATTTTTATTGTTAAGGTAATTGCTCTTTTCTATTTTCCATGAGCACTATAAATCATCAACTTTATAGAACATTTCCATCAGTTTTTTGTGACAAATGTAAAGTACAATTATAATCAGAAAATAATAGCATCAATATGTTTATACAGATGGGAAGTAAATTCATCAGCATGTATTCCATATGTCTTCAGTATCGCTTTCTCTTTTACTGTAAAACAAAAAAAAAAAAAATATAGTAATATTGCCACTATCTTTATATATCTATATGCTATTGTTGTCATTAAATTTGATCATTTTTAAGTTGAAATTTTTCTTTACTATGGGATGCTAGGGATATTGCACATTTAGAACTAGTCTCAATGTATTTGCTTTATAATTTTCCTTAGAAAATAATACCACCAATAAAAAGAAAAACTACATGTGACTTGCCTGTGTTTGTAAAAATCTCTGATCCAAATCATTATCACCAAAACTATGTAAGTTCTTTTAAGAAATGATGAAATCTAAAAGCAAATGAAAATGTGCATGCCCATATGTTAATCTAGTTCCATGTTTTGAAAAACCTAAGTAGGGAAAAAAAAAAAAAAAAGTAGTACTCCTGAATTGAAGAGCAGTGCAGATGGGCTGTCTCGAGTCTCAGATTTGGACCTCTCACTGGTATTTGTCTTCACAGTTATTGTGAATTATTAGGTTTCCCATAGTAAGACAAGTTTCTTATCCTGACACAAAAGCATTTTCTATCCATCAGAAGTAACATACTCAGAAACCTTCAGTGTCATTTTAGTTTGTATTAGCTTTCTTCTTCAAAGTTCCTAACCACAGTTAATTGGAGCACAGCTATTTCCAATTACTGAATTACAACCTGAATGAAATAAACTTTTCAAACAAGTCTAAAATGAAGTGCTGGGGCCTGGCGGGATGGCTCAGTGGTCTAAAGCGCCTGCTTGGGAAAGCTTGGGCGGCTTCAGGGACCGCGGTTCGATCCCTGGCACCACATACTGCGCCAGCCCTGCCCTCAGGGTGGGCTGAGCCGGCCATGAAAATGAGTGAATAAACAAACAAAGGTTCTGAAACAATAAATAAATAAATAAATAAATAAATAAATAAATAAAATGATGTGCTGATAGGTAATTGATTTTTTATAATATCTGATTCATGCAGTGATTAAGACTGAACTCGTTTCATTGATTCACATCGAAAATCATGGACACATGATGAAGAGAAATCTGCAAACTAAAAAGATCTCTTGATAGTGGCAGAGCTTTCTGCCCTAACTTATCTGCAATTTTCAATGCAAAAACACAAGAATCATGAAAAAAAAACAAGGTAAAAATATGCTTTCGAAAACTCAGGCCTCCAGTGCCAAGAAGACAACTCAGTGGAATAAGCGCTTGCCTAGCAAGCACAGGGTCCTAAGTTCAAGCCCTGGTACCACAGAAGAAGCAAAAAAAAAAAAAAAAAAAAAAAAAACTTTACAACTCCTCAAAAATCCAGACCATAAGACCAATGCAAGAAGAAACTGAGATGCTCAAAGAGCTCAAAGAATATTTAAAAGTAGATAAATGCTAACATTAGTAAGCTCAATGATGAGCTTAAAGAGCATACAAATGAGCAACTAAAGAGTTTAGGCAGACAGTGCAGACTATGAGTGTTCACCTTAGGGGAAAATATATGAAAAAGGAATCTTTGAAAAATCATAACCATGAAAAATTAAATTAAAACTATGGGCAGCAAGAGTGACCCATCTGAGAAGTGGTCATCAGGACCCGGAGCCAAGGTTAATAGATACTCAGTGAAACCCTAAGGTAACATGACACCATTAACACTGGATCCAGAAGCTGCCAGATGATGCAAGAAAATAAACAAACCTAAGAACACTCAGAGCTTAGGAAAAGTTAGAAAATGACACTAAAAGCACAAAATATTTATTCACCAAAATCATAGCAGAAATTTTGAAATTGAGGAAATAAAATGAATACTTGGGTAAATGAGACAGAAACCCAATAGACATGAGCAGAAGAGAAAATTTCCATAACACATCATAGTTACAATCCTATAAATTTAGATCAAAGAGAGAACACAAAGAGATATTAAAAGGAAACATCAAGTAAGTCAAACCTAGGAGAATAACAGATTTTTCATCACAAATTTTAAAGACCAGTAGAACTTTGAGCAAATTATTTTCAAGCCCCGAAAAGAATAGATGTGAACTCAGATTGCTATGTTTTGCAAATTTTTCCTTCAAAATTGACTGAGAAAGACTTTCTAAGAAATTCACTATCACTAAACCCCTAGCATTACAGAAAACATTCTGTAGAGTCCTAAATAGAGATAAGACAACATCGCCAAATGCCCAAAGGAAAGACTAAATCTAAGTGAGAGCGTAGTTAAGCAAATGGAAAATATAAAGATATCAGCTCTGGTAAATGTATATGACAGAATTCAGGAAAGACGTTTCAACAATACCCTTAAGTGTGCCTGATCTTAGCTCTCCAATTAGGAGACACAGATAGGCAAAGTAGAAACATATATATATATATATATATATATATATATATATATATATATATATATATATATATATATACAACTTTATTTAGCATTACCTGACAGAGATGAACCTCACTCATGAAGAAACTGAGTCATGAGGATGAAAATGTGAGAACCAATACCTGCTGCAGCTAGAACCTGACCACAAACAAGTGCAGCACTTTAATTTCTGACCAAGTGGACTTCAAGCCAAAACTTATGTGAAGGAATAAAGATCCCTACATTACTGCTAAGGGGAAAAGTTCACCAGGGAGAGATAGCAATCACAAATATATGTGCGCAAAATGTTAGCACACCCAATTGCATTAAAAAAAAAAAAAAAACAAAACTGCTCAACTTCAAAGGAGAGGCACACATCAACACAGTTATAGTGAAAGAGTCCAATATTCCATTTGATGATTTGCTTAGTCAATGCAGGCTGGATATTTACACATATATTTCTCTCCTAAAACCACTGTGGCCAAAAGCAGAGATGTCAATACCAAAGATGACTATGTGTTAAATTACACGGATTAAGACTTGGACTCTGGACTGGCCAAATATTTCAGCAGATTAAAGCACCTGAAAACAGGTGCAGGGGCCAAGGGTTTGATCCCCAGGGCCTGCCTTGCTGGCCCCAACCCCAGGGTACACCGAGATGGCACTTGATTTTGGTTATGGTGGCATGCACCTATAATCTCAACTCTTGGGAGGCTAGAAACAGGTGGATCACTACAAGTCTGATCTAGTAGTGAGATCCTGATCACCCTGTAGACCATCTCCTAAAATACAAAAAAAAAAAAAAAAAAAAAAGACTTGGGCTCCATTGTATATTATTCCAACCTTGACTGGGAAATTGATTGTCACTTTTTAGGCCCTGCTACTCTCAAAACTGTGAATTATGTTGAAATCATGGTACAGTTCCCACTTTACTTCTGGCCTACAGGAAGTAACCATTATGAATGCTGGCATTTCACTCATTGTAAATCTTAGTTTCCAGATGAAAAGGGCATCTCTGAATCCTCATAAGGGTTATAAGTAAAGGATGGGTTAGGAGCTTATGCATAATGAATCCATCCTCTCTAACATTTTAAGTTCTTATGCCACTAGAAAAGTTGTGGCATGTCAGTGTCTTTCAGTGAAATTCCAGATATTCGAAGTAGTATATCACATGGAAAAGTGAAACTCATCCTGGCATGCTAATATCAATCAAAGTATACCAATTTAATGTTATATCCCGTTCACCCTGGTCCAGTATCCTCTGATGTAATATATTCTCTGGGTTGATATTGCTATAACATGGTGATGTCTTTCATGCTTTTGAAATATGTATATACCACTTTTTATAGAGGTAGAAGACATTGTGTGATATATCTTAGCCTTAGGCTGACAACCTCTAGCTCCTCAAGAGCATCATTCTCTAAGCGTACTTCCTTGATATATTGCCATTAGCTTGAGACACACAGCCCTAGCCTTACAGTATCTCCTTAACATCTTTCTGATGAGCCTAACAGATAAAGCTTCAGCCTTCATCACACTTTCTTGATATCTAGCATGAGCCTAAGGGATGCTCTTGCACTTGTCACACTTTCTTGACATCTAATATGAGTCTAATTGAAATGATCTCCAACTGCTTTATAGTAGCTAAGGATACTCCCATGGTTATCATATCTTTAGTATTGTTAATTTAATTCCTACCACACTAAAGGTGAACTCTGAGCACAGTATTCATCTGTTATATAATTTTAAAAATCCCCTTCCTGATGTAAGGGTAGAGACTCTCAATTCCCATTAAGTACTGTTCCAGACTCCAATACCAGGAGGTAAGGTTTTAAGAATTTCTTCAGGGCCTGGGGAGGTAGTTCAGTGGCCTAAGCAAGACAATGGATCTGAGTTCAACCCCTGGTGCCACTGGCCCTCGAACTCCAGGTGTGCAGTGTCGGCCACTGAAACCAGGCACAGTGGCACACACCTGTAATCCTAGAGCTAGGGAGGCTGAGACAGGAGTCTGAACTGTATTACAAGACACTGTATCAAATAAACAAATAAAAAAATTTCTTCAAAATCTTAAGTGGATAGGCCACTTTCAGTCAAATTTTGCTTTCTCTTGACCCACTCCTGCTTTGCAGAATTTACTGTTCCCATAATAAATTTCTACCTTTTTATTATGTCTGTGTGTCCTGTTCAATAATTTGTTAGAACAAATATCTTGAAGATCTAATGAGACAGAAACTATCTGTCCAATAATATCAGGGCTCACTGTTTGTTGCTGATCCTCTGAGAATTACTAGTTGAATAAGAGACTACGTCTGGACTCCTTGAGAAGTAGTGGAGTAGAAATGAAGAGAGTAAAACTTGAAAAGGCTCAGCAGCCCTCCAGAATGGAATGACTCTGCAAGGCTTTTCATGCTCTTCAAGCAAAGTTTAATGGGTTAAGCAGGGATGAGAAGACTTCTTTTGCTGGCAAAGAAGGATGAGTTTAACTTGCAGTGTGCTTAGAAATCAGAATCTATCCAATGTCTTCCTCCCAAATTTCAGTCCCAATGTCTTCTTATTCATTATCCTGACTTTGATATTATTCCTTTTCTGAGGTTGTGAGTTATAATGCATTGTAATTTAGCCAGGTACAGAATCAGGCTTTATTCTGGATTTAAAAAAAATAAGACTAGGGAAACTTACTGAATAAAAGGAATAGGGGACAGCAATGGAGACTAGAAATGAAGAGCTCCTGAGAGGCAGGAAAGGTCCCAAATGGGTGACCCTCATTTTAGAAATTTTTCTCCAAAATCTATAGTAAAACATTTATTTTATTTTTTTTATTTTATTTTATTTTATTTTATTTTATTTTATTTTATTTTATTTTATTTTATTTTATTTTATTTTATTTTATTTTATTTTATTTTATTTTATTTTATTTTTTGACTTTTTGAGACAGGGTCTCGCTATGCAGTTCAGGCTGGCCTTGAGCTCATTTTTGTAGCCCAGGCTGGTCTCAAACTCGCACTAATCCTCCTGCCTCACCCTCCTGAGTGCTGGGATTACAGGCGTGAGCCACCACTCCCAGCTTAGTAAAACATTTAATTTAGGATAAAAGTAGATAACTTTCATACTGTTATAGTTTGTATTCAGGAGTGCCCCGCAAAGACACATGCAGTCATAGAGAGGCTTCTAGCGTTTGTGTTTCATTCCTGATCTGATGTGGGAATTATGGACGTGTGTGCTACCCCGGCCCTGGGGTGGGCAAACTGCATTACTAGCAGATTAGAAGCAAGTGCAGTTTCTAGCAAGCTTTTCACTCTCCTTTGATTGCAATGCAGATTGTCTGCCCCAAGGCAGATACAGAGCTCACTCTCACAATTCAGGCACTGGGTCAGGAATTAATCACAAATTCTAGAAGCTGCCCCAGTGACTACATGCAGCCTTGGGAGGACATGCAGACACAAACTATAAAAGATCCGCTTGCTGACAGCTGAGCTGGGTATGCAAAATCACAACACCACCCTTGTGTTTTTCTAGGTTCTGTGAAACACAAATATATAACCAAACCCACTGTAATTCAAGCCTTCCCTAAAATATCCGAGTGGTGATATGTGATGTATCTTTTTAAAGAACTTGATTATAAGTAATGATTTTAGAGAAGGAGGTGTCCCTTCCCACCCCAGCCAGTCTACTTCAGTTTGCTAGCTGCCCAGGTAATAGTTCTGCGAACAATTCCTATTTCTTAGAAATGACTGGTCACTTGGTACGTAGTGTCTATGATGCATAGTGTAAGAATCCCTGACTGACAAGCCATTTTGCCTCTGTATTTCCTTCTCGCTTATTCCATATAACCCAAGACAACCAGTGATCAGGGCCTGTCCTTTTGAGGAACAAATGATTCCTAGTCAGTGTCTGTTGATTCCTAGTCAGTGTCCTTTTATTAAATCTACATCCACATTCTGGGTGTCATTTCAGTATTTCTGCTTCCTATTGCAGTCTCATTATTTGTTACTTCATATAGTGGGCTACCAGTAGTTTTTTTTTTTTTTTTTTTTTTTTTTTTTTTTTTTTTTTTTTTTTTTTTTTTTTTTTTTTTTTTTTTTTTTTTTTTTTTTTTTTTTTTTTTTTTTTTTTTTTTTTTTTTTTTTTTTTTTTTTGTACCAGTGTACAAACTTATGAATAGTCACATTAGTTCCTTTCCTTTCCCTTTTTTCCCCCCAGTTTTCACTCCTGTTTTAGTTTTTATTTGAATCAATATATTGTTAAGTCTTAGGAAGGCTGATGACTCTAGGGTTATTGGCCTTCCAGTGTGGAGAAGACAGATATTTTTATTCACCAAGTAACCACATCTTCCAACTGAAATATAAAGCAAAAGAGAATTAGAAAAAATAAAAGACAGTGTCCAATAACAACATAAAAAGTGTAAGATATAGATATATAGATATAGATATAGATATAGATATAGATATATATGGAAAACAACTCCAAGAAATGCAAAAAAACTGCTTTTACTATAAAGATGTAGATGGAATAAAGTGAACTTATACGTTTACAAAGAAAAAAATAGATAAAAGTTAATCTATAAGTGTGTAGGTTTACATATATTGATCCACTAGTTATGTTGCTACATTAATTATAATAAACATTCTATACTAAGATAGAATATTAATAATAGAGTGTGGTTGGTTGGCTTATAGAAATATTCTCTAGTATATTTAATTCATTTTTCTTTAAAGATAAAGCTATTCTACAAACATACAGTTTTTAGGCATTTAATTAATTTATACTAATTTAAAAGTAAATATTTCATAGTACTTGTATATTAATATATGTAGCATTAAATATTGTCTAAGTTTAACATCCAAAATTGACTTCAAAAATTTTATGACTGCCATTATTGCTACAGAGTTGTTGGACATATTAACAGAACTATTAACAGAATTTCTCAAAAATGTTGTTTTTCTTTAATGCATTTATAAAATTTGAACTTGAAAAATGAAGAAAATGTCATTATTTTCCCTAAGAAAAATATTTTCTTGCATAGTTAAATCAAATGTGGAACTATCTTTCATGTTGTGCTGCACAAACTGACAAGTTTTGTGCAGTTTTATTGTTGCAATTATTTTATAGAATATATAAAATATTTATTCAAAAATCACATTTTTCCATATAATACATATTTTACATGTGCTCAAGAATAGAAAATAAAAAGACGCCATCATATATTCCTGTGTAAATGTTTTGTAAAAGGTATTTCTTACTGAAACATTTTCCTTACAAGTGGACTTGTTTTTAAATAAAAACACCCAAAAGGAGAAAAAAAAAATTATCCGCTAAACTTATAAAAACACAAGGCAACAGCTGCCTGCTATTAACCAAGTATAAGTAAGTAGTATTTAACTGGACCACGTGCGTTGAACCATAAGTTTATTAACAGGAGATTCTTGTGCATTTTTCTTGTGCCTAAAATATACACAGACTATTTTTATAGCTCATAATAGTTTAAGAGATATGATAGAGGTATTCTTTATTAAGAAAGTTAAAATAGAATTTTCAAAATAGTTAGATTCAGATTCTGAAGTTTGCTTCTCTCTTTTTAACCCTTAAAAATTAGAAAAGCAGAAATTTTCAAAGAAAGAATCCATTCTCTGTGTAGTCTTCACTTCTATACCAAGAATGTTCATAGGCAACAGAGGCATGATTTTACTTTGAGCAACTTACACCTCAGTCTGATTAATTACTTGATGACAGCCAAGTCAAATCCTTCACCTGGTCATTATTGCTCATATCACATGTTCTTTTTTGACAAAAAAAGAATTATTAGCATCTTAAAGCTAATTTACTGCAATGAAAGGAGTAGCTTATATCTTTTTATAGTGAAAAGATCGAACTCCATTATTTGTCACTGTAAGCAGCAAGCTCTGATTGCATATTGCCTGTAGGTGATTAATACTGTTGCAGTAGTTGGCTTTTATCCCATAAGCTGAAACTATTCAGCTATGTCTAGCTAGGCCCATACAAAGTAAAACACATTAGAGAATATGAATTTTGGAAATTATTAGTTTAATTCACCAGGCTTATTGTTCCTCTTATTTTACATTTGGTTTTGAAGCTGTCTAATTAATTCATGATTCATAGATTGGTTACCAGAACACATTCAGACAGTAGAAGGAAAATTCAATTCAGTCTTTGATAACTCAATGAGGGCTAACTTTTATTATTATTATTTTTTTCTTGTTTCAGAACTTCTGTTTGTTTCCTTATTTATTTTTCTGGTCGGCTTAGCCCACCCTCAGGGCAGGGCTGGTGCAGCCTGTGGTGCCAGGGATCGAACTGCAGTCCCTGCAGCCGCCCAAGCTTTCCCAAGCAGGCGCTTTGGACCACTGAGCCATCCTGCCGGGCCCCGAGGCCTAACTTTTAAAGCACTAAGAATAATTTTTATCTGCAGATTTTCTGTTTATAGGACTTGGGAAGGATAAAGGTGTTTCTTTAAACTATAGGGTTGGATCTTTTGGCATCATGATGCATTGGAGGTCCTACCTGAGTAGTAAACTGGGCTTACACAGAATTTTAAAGATTTTAGTGTTCAAAAAGAACAGCTATAAATCAGTGGACTCTAACCTAAATGTTGCTCATAGACATAACTTTGCTATAATAAAGTCTTTATCTTTGAAGCCACAAAACTAAATTTTGCATCTATTGCAAAGAGTTAAGAGACTTTAAAAACAAAACAAAACAAACAAACAAACAAACAAACAAAGGACAACAGCAAAAAACACTTAGCTGAAACAAAGTAGACCACTGCACCTGCTGCGGACGCAGAGGTTTAATCTCCTGGTAATAAGCTTGAGGTTCAGCACACATGATCCAGTTAAATCCTACTTAATTTGGAGCCTACGTGCTCTGTTTATGCAAAGTTCTGTGATTACGTGATAAATTAAGATGAGTCTCAGCACTCAAAGATGGTGTCAAAATTAACAATCATTAAAACCTACTGTTGTTACCGTTCCTTAAAGTCATGCTACAGTTTGTGCATAGGTGTTCCTACAAAGCCTCATGCAGTCATGGGGTGGCTTCTGGAGTTTGTGATTGATTATTGCAGGTGTGACTGCAGCACCTCTCCTGGGCAAATAATTTAGATTTCAATGGAAGGCAGGAAGAGAAATTAGCTGCTTGAGCTACTGCTACTCCTCCCTTTGCTCTTGTTGTTTAGTGCTACCATGAAATGTTGTTTTCTGCCATGTGCCACTCTGCCTTGGAGCCAGCTGAATATGAACTGAAACCTCCAGTAACTGTGAGCTAAATAAACCTTTCCCCTTTCCTTCCCTCATTTTGGGTGTCTGGTGTTTGTCCCAGCAATGAGAGAAGAGTAACTAAGGCAGTCATTAGCATTAGTGCTATAAGAAGAACTACAAGGATTTAGTAGTCATTTGTGGTCTGGTCACAGAACAAGTTCACAGACTGTAGAGTCACAGATGTGCATCTATCTTGCTTCTGCCACTTACAAGTTGCAAGGGGCTCTGCTTACATTTTTAGACATGAAGCCTCAGTTTGCCCATATACAAAATGGACATTGCATTGATACAGGTTTTGCTGAGAAATAGTACTGAGGTGTGTTCATATAGAGACAAAAATTTTAGAAAATTTTTTGCATGGTTGTGACAACTGGCACGTCCAAATGCGTGATACACAAATGGGTGCCGTACAGAAAGGTTAGCACAGCAGCTTCCACCCAGAGACAAAGTGGAATCGGAATCCCTTCTTTCACAGAAGATGTCAGTCTTTCTTCCCTGAATACAATGAGCTGATTAAATGGAGCAATCATAGCCTACCTACCCAAAACCTGGTGGTTTAAATGTTAATCATATCTAAATAATATTTGCTGTTTGACTAAGCATTTGGGCAGTACTGCCCGTCGAAGCTGCTGAATTTGACCCTCACAGGTGTGGCAATACTAACATTATTGTACATAATAAATTAGACGTGGGGTCCGGGGTTCAGTCCCTGAGCCTGTTATGGGACCCCGCTCCCAGGGCCCGCTGAGATGGCAATTAAGACTAGGCGTGGTGGTGCGTGCCTGTAATCTCAGCTCTCGGGAGGCTGTAAACAGGCAGATCAGTATGAGTCCGATCTAGTAGTGAGACCCTGAACACCCAGTAGACCCTAGAATAAAAAATTAATGAATTAATAATAAAATTAGGTAATGACTATAATATATAATTAGTAGAGTTCTTGGAACTTAGTAGCTTCTTGATAAGTAATAATTATTGTTGTTTTCACTGTTAGGTATTTACATAAAATCTATGAGTTTATAGTCATCCTCATCTGTGCTTATTTAATTCTTTGAGTATGGTGCTCTGGATATTCTCTTTCGTTTGACAAATGTACTACCTGTTATATAGTTTACAAAATGCTTTATTACATATCATGAAATCAATTTTATCTACACTTAGTTCATAATAAATTTGGTATGTCTAAAAATTATGAGTAAAATTCTAAAATAATACATATCTAATAAAATTTTATAGAGAGAAATATGTATTTGTCATTTTTAGCTAATGCAATATCATATTAAAACTGTCCAATTTTGATTATTTAAAACTAAAGAAATGAAAAGCACTTGAGATTAATGTAGGATTAATGACACTGTTCAATTTCATTGTCCCTGAAGCCACATCATGAAGTTTCAAGACATGACTGCAATAATGTGGTAGGCTAAAAATTCCTACTGTAGTAGGTCATGCTAGGGGGTAAAACTCTTTGTTACAAAACTTAGCGGATAAAGATGAATCGAGTGTCTGACTGAGAAACACAGGACACAACTCTCTTAGCAACACCAGGCCTTGCTCTCACCTAGCAGCCAGCACTTTACAAATTAGTTAGAGCAGGAGGAGTCTCAGGCAGTTTTCATCCAAACTTTAGGGTAATAATATTCTAGACCACTTTGTAATGTTAAACATCTTTTAAATGTAACTGTTCATTCTAAGAGAAAAAAAATCATTGTCATAACATTTATATTTACATGAGCAGAATGTACTCCACATTTTTCTTTCACATCTTATCTGGAATGCAAGTGGTGTATTTGATACATTGTCAGAGGCCCACAGTACTGCAGCCCAGGCATTTGCAGATATGTGGGTAGAGGAAACAATAAGTGACTAGACAGAAAGGCAACTGCATGGTTGCAGGCCCAATTCGTCCACCACAATGAACAAGGAACGTAGACTGAGGTTGTTTGTTTGTTTTTGAGACAGAATCTTGTTATGCAGTGCAGGCTGACCTTGAACTTGATAATGTCACTCATGTGGGCCTGATACTCCTGCCTGAGCCTCTTGAGTGCTGAGATTACAGATAGCACCACTATACCTCGCATCGACTGAGTCTGTGGAGTTTAATTTTCACCATTTTTGTGCCTTTTCTGCAATTTCTTGGATCGCTCCCCTGATCAAGCACAGTAAAATCCTATAATAAAAGTAAATAATAAGCAGTCTATTATTAGTGCTTCTTGTGCGTGTGTGTGTGTGTGTGTGTGTGTGTTTGTGTGTTTTCTGTTTAGGGAAGGTCCACAGGGTGTTCAGTGTCTCACTACTAGATCAGACTTCTAGTGATCCACCTGTTTACAGCCTTCCAAGAGCCGGGATTACACACGAGTGTCACCACACTTAGTCTTAATTGCTGTCTCCCTGTGCCCTGAGGGTAAGGCCAGCATAGCAGACCTGGGGATCAAACTTCAGGCCCCTGTGCCTGCTCGCTGGTGCTTTAATTCACTGAGCTATTTGGCCCATCTTGGAGTGATTCATAATGTATAAGGAGATGCTATTTTTTTAAGGGGATGCTATTTGATTAATGATATTATTAGTTAAACAAGGTAATGGCTCTTTTCTGTTCTCCCTTTCTCTCATTTTCTTTTGATTTCTGAGATAAAATGCATTTCTTAATCAGCCTTTGGGAGCTCCCTTTGAATAAGTTTTTAATCATAAAATGCATTTATAAAGAACAGTATATTTTTATTGGTTTTTATTAGTTCTCACACTGATTTTTGGTCACAGTACAATGTGAGCATATATAAAATGTTTTTAGTGATTTTACAAAATTAATGTTCAGGCTTCTATAGACTTCAACAGTGTGTCCAAGGTATAAATGGAAATATTACTAAATAAATGCATACATATTTCAGGGAAATTGTTTTGAAGACAGGAAAAAATAATTAGACATATTTTGGCTTAGCCACACTGACCAGTGGACATACCTCTGTAACTATGAGCTCACATTCTGGAGCACACTCACTGGGAATATCATTAACTCTCTGGAGACGGAGGACTTTTATCATCAGAGTAAGGATAAAATTGATGACACATGAGAGACTATCTATTCTGATTTTTTTTTTAAGAATGTTTTTATTTTTATTTTTTTTTCTTGTTTCAGAACTTTTGTTTGTTTGTTAATTTATTTTTATGGACGGCTCAGCCCACCCTGAAGGCAGCACTGGTGCAGCATGTGGTGTCGGGGATCGAACACCAGGCTGGTCCCTGCAGCCGCCTAAGCTTTCCTAAGCAGGCGCTTTAGACCACTGAGCCATCCTGCCGGGCCCCTATCCATTCTGATTTGGAAGACAAGAAATTCCCCTCTCTTCTTACTTTAGGTTGAATGTTTATGCACTTTAAAAATATAACACCTCTAATTGAAAGAATACCATTATTACTTTGCTTTCTTAAATAAAACTTCATATACTTTATGTGAGATTATATATAGTAAGTAAAAATGAAAAGAAAAATTCTGGATAAAGAATAAATCTGAGCCAGGCATGGTGGCGCACTCCTGTAATACCAACACTTGGGAGGCTGAGTCAGGAGGATCTGTGTGAGTTCAAGACCAGCCTGGGCTACAAAAGTGAGCTCAAGGCCAGCCTGAACTGCAAAAAGAGACCCTGTCTCAAAAAGACAAAAAAAAAAAAAAAAAGAATATATCTGAGATTTTTGCTTTCCTCAGTTTTTAAATATAATGACTAGGAAAATAAAGTATCTGAACAACACACATAAGGTTGCATTTCACAGTACTCTTTGGTGTTGATTGCTTGTTTTGTGGGACAGGGGATAGAACTGAGGCCCTTACATTTTCCAGGCAAGCACTTGTTCTACTGAGCTATCTCCCCAGCCCTACACTTTGGTGTTGGATATTAAAATTTTCTTTATGAATGCTTGTTGCCTTTACCTCAGATTTTTTTCTGTCATCAATATGTATGGGTCACTACAGTAATATTTAAGTACAAGAAGAAAATAAATGAAATGATAGTTATGCCTTATGTCATGTGGTCTTACTCAAATTTCAAAGTTTTAACTTTAACTCTCTTACCTGTAAACTCTCTCCTTGCTTATACTGAGGGAATCAGAATAGAGAATACTGTAGCAGGTATACAATATCACAAATGAGTTAACTCTCCTTTGCCCTTCTAACTGCAGTAAAATTTGAAGAGTGATGTGGGCTCAGAAGATGTACCACATGGAACCACAGCCCATCCAGGAGTTTATGGTCCAGTAGGAGAGGTATAGAAATAGCTATGGTAGCAAGCTCTGTGTGATGCACATCAGATAATTCGTAGAGGCGTTGATAGGAGTAAAGAACTTCAGAGTAATTAGATCATCTTTTACTGGGATGCTCATGAGAGTTACATTTAGAAGATGATGACATTAACTAATATTAAGACAATCAGCCAGTATTTATCAGTACTACTGTGTGTCAAATATGCTAAGAAAGTTATATTGACTGCTTAATTTAATTTTTAAAATTTTAACTAGGCTAGATTATTTTTATTTATACTTTGCAAGTAGCAAGCAGCTTCAGAGATGAAGGGATTAGTCAGGTTCATATAGTTAGTAAGGAGCTGAGTTAGAATTTGAAGCCAGATATGATTGATTCCATTACTTATGACCCTAGTCACTGTGTTACATGCCTGCTAAGCTGGTCTTAGACAAGGCTAAGACAATGCTGGTGGGTATAAATTCATTACTGGCACACACCCTGAGGTTTGTTTCCTGTGTGAATGCGCTCCATGACCTTTGCAGTCTCTGCCGGGTCCTGACCGTAACATCAGTGGTGGGATTTGCTTGTTTCAATAGCCTTAGGACATACCAGGCCACTTCTGGGCCTAGAGAGCAAGGGGCCTTATGCATTTTGCTGCTTCTCTTTGCTCTCTGTATTTCCATTTCCATAAAGAAGGCAGGCTTGAGATTTTTAGTGTGTCTGAGGAGAACAGATGGGGAGCCCAAAGCTACTCCACAGCTGGACTATTTTCAAAGGGGTGGCTTTGGTCACTGGTAGGCCCCAGAGCACACATAGCTGAGAGAAATCAACCACGCACACCTGAGATATAGTGGTAAGTGCATTTTGATTTAAGTGACTGATCTGTCTATTCATTTATTTGGTAGCAATATCTGAATGATATAGATGAAATTTTATTTTTTTTAATTTTTAAAGAGAATAAAAATTAAAAACACATTAAAATGATACAGAATTTCAAGATGATGATAAGAAATCAACAATGATTGTTATATTATAGATTGTCATCTTCAAATTATTTGGATTATCATATATAATGGAGTATTAACCAGCTATAAAGAAGGAAACTCCCTTTTAATTATATAATTTTCTTATATTATAAAATGAATATGTATTCATTTATTTAAAAATGAGAAATGTCAAAAAAAATTATGAAGAAGAAAAAAATCATCAAACCCTGGAAGTAAACACTAAAATACTGTAATTCTTATATCACTTTTGTGTACCATTTGGTCTTTCACAAATTAAAATGCCTGTTATAGCACTTACAGAGCCCTATCTGGCTGGAAGTGTCGTTAGTGTAGTTACTTTTTAAAGGTGAGAAACTTGGGTCATATCAAGTTTACATAAAATTCCTAATAAAGATCCAAACTCGGATTTAACCCTAGAAAGGGTGGCTTTGATGATGATCCCTTTCCGCACGCTGATGCATGCCCATCGCCAGCTCAGATCCTTCATTCTTCTGGTCTCATTGCTGTCCTTGATGTCCACTGGGATACAGGTGGAGCAAGATAGTGGGTTCCGATTCCCAGGAGGCTAAGGGAGCCAAACGCTGACACAGTGCCTGGGCAGCGAATCATGGCGGATCTCTCTGGGGAAGGGTAACTCCCCATTTTAGTTAAAAAGTATTTTTGATTTAATTGTCATGTCACTTCTGTCATTATTACAGATTATTTTTATCCCAAATATTCGAAAGTAAAGCTTCTTTAAAAAGAAAACCAATAATATCTACAATATCAAGGACAAGTAAACTCAAGAGCAACAACTGTGGCACTGAAACACTTGCGTGTATAAGTGGTCCCAGTTTCTACGCCTCACTTGCTTGGCAATCTGTGTACCACTGTGTACCTGGGAAGACTACCTATTAGGATAGCATCTCATTGCTTGCCCATCCTATGAGAATCAATTATAGGGATAGTCATCCTTTACGACATTCCTGGGGGCAACAATAAGGTGGGCAGTGAGCAGGCTTTGGGGATAATTGTCAGTTATAGCATGAGAGAATAATTCACTGCCATTCTAGGTGCCTGTCACATCTGCATTCTCCTTGACTTCTTTGTACCATGGATTATAGTTTGTGGCCCCCTTTCTCTCTCTCTCTCTCTCTCTCTCTCTCTGTCTCTGTCTCTCTGTCTCTGTCTCTCTCTCTCTCGATGAGGTCTTGCCATGCAGTTCAGGCTGGCCTTGAGCTCAAGTTTGTAGCCCAGACTGGTCTCGAGCTCACATCAATCCCCCTGCCTTAGCCTCGCAAGTGCTGGGATTACAGATGTGCACCACCATCTCCAGACAGCCTTTCACTTTTGAGCTCAACAAGGATCATCGTGGACATTCCTAATATAAAATATCTTCTCATAGTCCCCTATTAGGACTCATGCAGAGTAATGTTATATCTTCATATATATAAAGACTAATATTTTAAAAGAAAGCCATCTTCCACCAAAGTGTCTGGGGTATAAGAAGCAACTGTGCCCAATTTGTCTTTAATAGTTATCTCTCATTTAATCACTTTTGGCAGCCTGTCTTCCAAGCTATAGTAATACTTGTATGTTAACACTAACTGTATGGGTCCAGTGGTCCTGAAAATGATTTGATAGCATCTAAATGTAGACATTTGTCACTCATCAAAGCTTCTCAGGTAGGCAAATAAAATCAGCTATTATGACCATTGTAGAGTGCCTCATCTTTGAGCATCACAGTTACAGTTTCTAATTAGTCCATCTGCTGCTCATAACTGCTCAGAAACAGTCTCTCTGCAACATTCAGAGATGAGAAATCAATGAATTGTTGAAAAGCGTTACACTTATTGTGAAACCAAAGTGTTTTTTTTTTTTTTTTTTTTAACTTGTCTGAAAACCTCATGACCAGAGAAGAAATCAGACATGCACCAGTCAAATTATGCATGCTCTGATCGTTGGTACAATGGAACTATGGAGACAGAGCCTTCAATTTAGGGCTTTGCAATTCAAAGAACATCTCCCCATCCCTACAATATCAGCATCAATGGAAGGTGGTTAGAAATATTGTTCAGTGAATCCTAACCTGTAGGTGATTAACCGTAATCAGTGGCAGTTGAGGTTATTGCTAAAGTTTGGAAAGTATCACTTTGCAACAGTACTTCTTAGACTTTACATACATTAGAGTCAACTATAAGATTTTTGCAGTCCTTATATCCACAGTATATTCCAGCTCATTAAATCTGAATTTTTATGTTTCTCACACTTCTGGGTTTTCTGACTGCTCCTCCTCCAGGGCATCTAATACTTATGCTACCAACTGCAAAGTTCTTTGAAGAAAAAGGTTCAAGTTAGTATCTATGTGTATCTTCCTGTACAGATCATTCAAACTGAAGACAGTGTTGCCTAATCAATAACCTATCTAATGTCTTTTGCTAAAATTAGCTTTCCAGGAAGTAGGAGATCAGTCTTCATTCACACCCTAGAGCCTAAATCAGTTGCAGGGAACTAATGGCATTCATGCCTCACATTGAGGTTTTGTTGAGCACTGGGAATGGGTTGGCATCTCGCTGCCTCCACTCTTCTGTCATGTGGGGCCCTTCTGGCAAAAATGCAAAAGGAGATACAGGTCCAGGACATAATATTCTCATAAGTCTTAATGATGTTTCCATTGCAAACATGTTATTTAACATGTGGGGCCACTGCAGAAGGCTCATGGCCCCTGGGGCTGAAGACACACTTGGGCATAGAAAGTAGAAGCTGAATCAGAACCTGTGTTATAGTTGCTGAATTATGCAACCCTGATAACCTAGATTATTTCATATAACTGTCTCTAGCCTCTTTGATGAAATATTAACTGTCTTATTTTTAGGACTTCTTCTGGATTTTGTTTTGCTCTTAGTACAATCTTCCAACTAGCTACTTTTTTTCCTAACAGATAAATAATGTATGGTACAAAATATCTTGGAATAACAAGTATGAATTGTAGGTTTTAATGTAAAAACAGTCCCAAGCAGCCTCCCATCAAATTTCTCAGCCTCTGGACAGCATTGAAAGATGTCTTGCCTCCAGGAAGAGACATAGAAAATATAGAAATCTTGCTGACTTGGTATTTCTGAAAGTCATCTTCTCATTTTCTGTCTCTGACTCGACAGAGAGGGAAAAACCTGACAAATACATTGTTTCCACCTGAAGGGGCACAAAATGTGCTGCCCAAGACACATAGCCTTAGATACAAGGCAGGCATGAGCCTAAGAAGAACATTGCCTATTTGAAACTGAACAAATGGTGAGCAGCCCATGAAATTATCCTTGGCCTTTCCACTGTTGTGTCCTTCCTAAGGAATCCAAACCTAGATTCACAATTAGGAGAGATTAGTAAATTTAAATTTAATAACAGTTAAAGAAGCCAATTTACTAAGCTTTATAATGATAGGCTATAGTTAAGTTGAAAAACATGTACAGGGTTTAGTTTAGAACTAACTTTTATTGAAAGAGGAGATAGTTGGCTCTATTTCATTTACTGCAGAACACCTAGTGTCTAGAAGAAACACTAAAAGAATGCTATTTGAAGGTATAATGAATGAAAAAATAAATCCCTAGTCATTAGTTCAAATCAGTTACCTGATGGATATATGAAAGAGAACAAAAGCCTAGGTAATTATTGGTTGACTCAGTCAACTGAAAATCAAACATACTTTATAGCTGAGAGTAGACATTAGGAAGACAAGGACTTCATTGGCTCAGAAGACAGCATACAAGGGGCTGGGGATATAGGTCCATCGCATAAGTGCCTGCCTGGCAAGTGCAAGGTCCTGAGTTCAAACCCCAGTCCAAAAGAAAAAAAAAAAAAAAAAGAACCATAATTACTCACTGAAAGATCTTGAAATACTTTCATTGATCATTTGGAAGCCAAAGTTAAAATCAGATTTCAGTCTGACATATTACATTTAAGCTTCCTGATGAAAATTACTATTTTTTCATTTCAAATACAATATTCATACTCATGGTGTTTCTTATTTAGAGTATTGTTATTTTTTTTTATTTTTATTTTTATTTTTTTTGGTCTTTTTGAAACAAGGTCTCACTATGCAGCTCAGGCTGGCCTTGAGCTCACTTTTGTAGCCTAGGCTGGTCTCGAACTCGCACCGATCCTCCTGCCTCAGCCTCCCGAGTGCTGGGATTATAGGCGTGTGCCACCACGCCCGGCTTTCTTTTTTTTTTTTGTCTTTTTGAGACAAGGTCTCACTATGCAGCTCAGGCTGGCCTTGAGCTCACTTTTGTAGCCCAGGCTGGTCTCAAACTGTTATTTTCTTAAGTATTGACTATGTTTATTTAATGTCCAGCTCAAAGAAGTATCAGTTCAGTGTCAAAGGATAAGATAAAGAAACACTGGTCCTTATTACTATGACTTCCACAACATGTGCAACTCAGGACTAGGCACATGCTGTGGAAGTCATAGTAATAATTGCTTTCTTACAGATTAGCTAGATGATGGGCGATAGTATTCAGTGTGTGTCTGTGGAATTAACTATTGTTAATCCAAATTAAAAGAAAATGTAGAGTGTAACTCCATAAGGGCAATAGAAACTGCTCAGTTCTGGAGACCACACTCCCATCTGTCATATTGGGACCTTGGAGGAGTTCTCTGGAGAAGGTGACACTTAGTGTTTAATAAGTTTAAGATGATAAGGGAGGAGGGGGTCTACAGGAAGAGATCAACTTCATCAGCACAATGGAATGGGTCATCTTCAAAGAAAAGAGGTAGTTGGGTTGTCCGTCTTAGAAGTTTTTAGAGGATAGATCTTTAAAGATGCTGGAGTTGTCACGTGGGGCACTTTGAACTCTCAGGTGAAGACATTTTGCTCTAATCCAAGTGCTGAGTTTGCAGTTTCTGCAACAACTCTAATCATATGATGATCATTAAACTCTGTTTGCTTGGTTATACTCTCAGATATTTTGAAATAATTAGCATTGAACTTGCTCAGGGAAATGAAAGTGTCAAAAGCACCCTAGGTGACTGGGTTCTGGTGTGCAGTGAAGTTTGAAAACTGATGACTGCGAGCAGTCTGAAGCAATAAGAGAACAGGAGTGAGCAGATTTGGAGCGGCTGTTATGCTCTCCGGGGTTGCTTAGGACCTAGGAATTGAAGGTGTTAAAGGGAAATCTGGCAAAGTGCTCACCACATAGCTTTGAAAACCAGGAGCAAACTGAATAATCTTCCCTTAGGTCCAGAACTTTCTTGTGTAGAATACAGGAGCTTCCCTGAATGAGCTCCTGCTCATCTTGAAAATGGCAGTTTCTTTCCTGAGGAGTTGGAGTGAATGGTGAGAAGACCAATCACCATGTACTTAGTGCATTAATAAAGACTTTTGAACGTCTTTGTCAAAGTACTGTTTAGTTTATATTTAAAAAAATTCTGTTGTGGTGTATTTTCAAGTCCAAGTACATGCTCTGGGATTTGCAAGTAAGGGGTGTGTATTAGCATAATGCCAAGAACAGCAGCTCAGCTGAATAGAGAAATCCTCAGCAGGAATATTGAAACAAAGCCGGGTGTGGTAGCTCACACCTGTAATCCCAGCACTTGGGAGGCTGAAGCAGGAGGATTGGTGTGAGTTTGAGACCAGCCTGGGCTACAAAAGTGAGCTCAAGGCCAACCTCAACTGCATAGCGAGACCCTGTCTCAAAAAGACAAAAAAAAAAAAAAAAAACAATCTTGAAACAGATGTCACAGCACCCTCAGCACCCTGCCATGTGACGTGGCTTGGCCAGCTGCTCTGTCTCAGGCATCTTGTTGTTTGGCCCTCCCAAATTGGGTTTGTTTGCCCACTGTATCTAAGTTTATGAGTGACATAGTGTATATATTAGGTTTCCTTTAGAGGCAATATCTTCTAGAGTACACATAACAAACATATATATATATATGTGTGTGTGCGTGTGTGTGTGTGTGTTTATTCCATTTTATTGAGGGTTCAAAGGCTAAGAATTATATGAAATATAACCTGAAAGACATAAAATTTTTCTCTCTAGAAATTTACAACCTGGCTGGGGAGATGGCTCAACAGTCTGAGCCCCTGCCTGGCAAGCATAAGGACCTGAGTTTGATCCCTGGTACTACATTCAATGTCTGCTCTAGAATCCCAGGAGCACTGGGCTGGTGCTGGAACCCCAAGATTGGTGGCGTATGCCTGTAGTCTTAGATCTGGGGAGCCTGAGACTGGAAGATCACTATGAGCTGAGTCTCAGCAGGATAGTGAGACCATGTACCAAAGAAAGAAAGAAAGAAAGAAAGAAAGAAAGAAAGAAAGAAAGAAAGAAGAAAGAAGTCAAAAAAGAAATCAAGAAAGAGACAACCTAAATTTGAAGATTTGAAGAGATAACTAAACAAATATATTAAATAATTTTGTTAAAGATTCATTTATTTATTTACTTTCTGTATTTAGGACAGGGTCTACAGAGTCTATAGGATCTCAGTAAGTAGAAGGGACTTGTATATTCTGCCCTTTACAGCCTCCCAAGTGCTGGGATTACAGGCGTGCCACCACTCCCAGTCTCAATTGAGGTCTCCATGTGCCCCAGGGGTGAGGCCAGCACAGCACGGATTGAGCCCAGCTGCTGTTCTCTGCCTATGCAGGTAATTAGTCCACTGAGCTATCAGGCCAGCCCTGAAACTCTTATTTTTAGATTTTATACTTTTCAACCTTTCTAACTGTTTTTCCTATATAATCTGCTTTTCTGTCAAGTTCTTGATTTTCAATGATTTAACATCTTTTCAATTTGTTTTATATATTTTTATTATTACTAAATTCTTAAAGTTAATGCTAACTGTTTTTTCGACTGCCACAGAAATATATTTTGAAGATCCTTGTGCTCTAGAACTTATACTATAGAGAAGGAATAGCAGATTTCTACTTAGGGCCAGGTGATGAATATTTTGTAGACCAAGATATAGAACTCCAGCCATTGTGTAATTATACAACTTTTGAAAATATAATCATGAAATTTTTATTTTTTCTTAAGAACATCATTAACTTACTGGCCAGTGGACACTGGTTAGACATAACTAGGAGCCAAATGTTTGGCAGCCTGAGGTAAATCTGAGCAAAGTAATGAATGGCTGTATTCTACCCAGCAACTGCACAGCATCTTGTGCTAGTGTACTGTAGTGCTCTTTTTTACGAAATGGACTGATGTATATTATTATTCAGGTTGCTTACAGCACAGGATTAATCTGGAGAAAAACCTGGTGGCAGGATGAGAAAACACCCTACCACCTGTGAAGTATCTATAGCAAAGGACATGTCACCATGAAATGCTTCTATTATGACTTAAAAGAAGAAAAGCTCAGATAAAAGAGACACACTCATTGGGGCTGAAAATGTAGAGAAAAAGATTGCTCAACTTGTTTCACGTTCTTCTCTGTACAGAAGACTGAGGGAAACAGGAAGAACAGACTGTGATTTCAGAGAATTGATGTTGACAGTAAATTGTTTTAATGTGGTTGATTTCATTGGTTCATGACAATTATTTTTCCAAACCCTACTGGCTTTAGTGACAAAGTTGAAGAAATGCAGACTGAAAATATATTCAGTTGTATCAAAGACTTCATACAGAACAAGTTCCAGAATATAAGGAGGCATTCTCAAGGAGAGAGGTCTGTAGTGATGTTCCATACAGCTCTGCCTTCCTTCCAATCTTTTTGAAAATATTTGAATTTTAAAGAAGGGCTCACTTATAAATTATTCTATTTTACAAATATTCCAAAGGTTGGGAGAAAAAAATACTGTCACTGAAGATTCTTTCTTTTCTAACATGCAGTATATTTAAATTGTTTAAAAACACATATAAATTTAAATTTAAACTGAAATCTAGGGGCTGGGGCAAGAGTTCAGCGGCAGAAGCATCTGCCTGGCAAGCACAAGGCTCCGAGTTCAATCCCTTGTTCCAAAAACAAAACAAAACAAAACATCTAAGACCTAGTCTAATATAGATGTTTAAATGTTTGAAAAGAGCTGTGATTTGTTATGCTATTTCCATCTATAACAAACGAACCATTTGAAGGCATACTTGACATGTGTCTCCCATTATATTTACCCAGACCTTGTTTGCAGCACTTCACCTCCGGCCTTACATAGGCAGGCTTGTCAGGATTGTTTTTATTTAGTTAATAGTTGAATGGGCCAGAGGAGCGAACTATTATAGAGTGTAAGAAAATATCTTAATCATAGAGGACAACTTAGTGTTGCATTTGATGCCAAAAGAATTAGAGCACTTATGGCTCTTTTTGGAGTATCAAAAAATCTATGAGCAGAAATTTAAGTATTTGGAAATCAATTTTAACTCAATAAAAGGAGGTTATAGCACTTTAGTTTTTAGCAATGAGTATTTTCAAACATAAAATAAAATAAGATACCTTATAAAAATTTTTCTCTAATGTGACAAAGATAGTATCCAATGAGACATAGAACATATTTTCAAGTTTGAAGTCAAGACCTGTATCACTTTTATTGCATATGAAAATGCATCTGTAGTTTACTAACTCATAGAATCCTGAGTGAAGTCTTGCTATTTCCCTAGAGGGTTCCAACAGAAGATAGACGTCCAAGGCAGATGTGCGTCACTGTGTTAGCTAAGGAACAGATCACTGTTCTTTCCCCAAACAGTGCATAAATGTTACAGTCTTAAATTCTGGCAATTGCTATCAGATTAGCTGCAAACTTCCTTTAAATGGAAGAAAACCAACACAGAGAGACTGACTGGTAGCATTAGAATGGATAAAAAATTGGCTCTCCTCTCCCTAATTGAAAAAATAAAAGGTAAAGTAGGCTGGCATTATATTTGCATGACAAAAAAGCAATGCAAACAGAAAGTGACTCAAAATTAATCTCTTAAGATTTAATGTTGAAAGGAGAATATAAAAGAGGGAACAATTTTAATTTGCTCTTGCAGGCATCTGGGTCTTCAATGGCCCAATCCTTTGGGGGAAAGAGATGTGCTTGTCATTCAGACTTGCGTGGCATTAAAAGGGCAGCACCATTCTTTTATCTTGGCTCCTACAAATGTAAACAGCTTCCTTTTTACTCTCTCTTTGTAGCTTCAACTGAAGAATATGTTGCTGCTGATACCTAAGCTAATTTCTACTTATTTTAGGCCTCAATGGCGGTTCCCTGTGCCAGTGTAGAAATTTAGAAGAAACCAAGTGACACTAACATGTTGAGTTAGTGTCTACCAAAGAGAGATTGGTGCCATAAAGCTGATCACATTTGCATCACTGCCCTTCAGTAATCCATCCACTGCTTAACTCCAGGTGAAGCCTGTACACCAGTGTCAGTCCCCAACTTCTTTATTAGTGATCAGCAGAAAGAAAAGTTAGAAAATTGAGAGTGAAAGTTTTGCTATATGCAGGATATTTTCAGTGGCTTTATAACTAATGGGTATAATAATAGTGAATAAGCTTGCATTTTTGTTTATTTTCATTCCATTTTCCTAGTAATTTAATTTTATTGTGTTGCGCTAAATTTCCTTTCAAAGATGGAGTTGATTTTTTATGATCTTTTGCTGACAAGCATTTCAGATATTTTCCCTTAAGTAGTAAAGTACTTAAATTTATCTTTTCTTACTTAGCCAACTAATTCTTAGCAAAGATTTGAGCATTCAGACTATAAACACTATAGCCTGGAAATTCTCCCTGGAAAAGTGACAAAGTCAACAGTAACAACTACAGTGACAATCCTGATGGTTGATGTTAATGTTATAAAGGGTGTGGAATTCAAGCACATACGAATATTTACTGCTGCATCAGGGCCTTCCCTCATTTAATAATACCACATAATCTGAATAAATTACTATCATTTTGATTTTACAAACAAGGGAACAAATTCATAAAGTTCAATATCAATGTTTCATTGGCAAAAATTAATACCTGAGGACTTGTTTTAAAGATTTTTGCATATTTTTAAAAACTCCTTAAAAAGAGAGACAATGGTATAATAAATGTTGTTCAAATGAGGATTAAAGGTACCAAAGCCATTAGAAGCAATGAGAAAGATCTGATATAAATGTGAAGACAGGCATATAAAATAACTTACTGGACTCTGTTAGACCAAGGTGGCTTTAGTGCCTGTGTTCTTACCCAGGCAATCTGGAAGCCAAGCCAACATGCAGGATCCATCAAATGCTGAAATGGAAGTCAGCCTTACCAGACCAGTTGGGAAACCCTCACCTAACCTAAGAGAAGCTCCTCTGTCCGAAACTCTCCTTTTTGTTTCTTTTTTTTTTTTTTTTTTTCTCCGAAACTTTCTTGACCTTGTTTCTATTTACATCCTCCAGACCCTTTGCCTTCCTGCACTTTGGTCGAAATCTGTACCACTTTTATCCAAGTGATGCGCAGTGTACTATTTGTTTCACTAAGCTTGTTAAATTTTACCTTTAATTCTTAACATACGCAAGTTTATTTTTAACAGTGCACACCAGAAAGCAGTTGGACAAAATTACAGTATCTCTAGGCTCTTGATGCTAAGTGAAAATCATTTTATTTTCTATTGGGTACAAATGATTTTCAATGTGCTGGACTTTCCACGTTTAAATCTACTTTTCAGACTTTAAGTCAGTGTTAGTAGTAAATAGTAAACCAAAAGAAAAGGGAGCTTTTGGTTAGGTCACTTGGATAATGCTACTTTATGATTTTAAAAGGACTGACAATCATTTTTTTCCTTTACTTCAAGTTTTGCATATTTTGTTTAAATATCATTTTTATGAAAAGTAGCTGTTAAGTGGAGGCAGATTAGAATTCACATGCATACTCTTTAAACTGCAGGTCAGCTCACTGATGGGAGGATTAAAAGCTGGTGAAAGTGTCACTTCCCTTTTTATTTTTGATTGTTCCTATCTGTGCTGTTGTTGGCTTTCTCCTCCATATGCTAGTATAGGTGAGTGTCTTGGTTACTTTTCTCTCCGAGCTGAGAAGGAATACCTAACATCCAAAAGTAAGGGGGGAAAGTTTTATTTAGCTAAACTTCTAAATTTCTTAAGTTGACACAATGTATCAGCCATTAAAATCTATCCCTTGTCAACTTGGCAGATACTTCTTTAAACTGATTTCCAGTTACAAAGACATGCTTATTCTAAACATTGCACAACTTGAACATTATAACACAGTTTTAACAGTCCTTAAGAAGCAATTAAGTCTCTTAACATCACATTACATTAGAATAGTAATATTCTGCTCTTGGCCCCACAAAGACTCATGCACAACCCTTTATGCAAAAGACATTTAGTTCATCTGCAAGAGTTGCCAAAGTCCTAATAGTTACCTCATTGCTGAGAAATTTAAGTTCCAAGTTTCCTCCAAAATATAAAGCAAAGTCTTAGCTTCCAGGCCCTGTATAAATGAAAAATTAGTTAGATATTTCAAACATTCAACAATAAAAAATAAATGTTTTCATTCCAAAAGTTACAAACAAGGGAATATGAAGCATTGGGACCAAAGCAGGTCCAAAATCCTACCACAGCAAACATTAAGCTTCTTAGTTCTATGCCTACCATCTGCAGTGATCTGTGTCACAAAGTGAGCTCCAAAGGGCTTAAGTGGCTCAGCCTCTGGACATTTCTGGTGGTTGTTGTTCCAATGATTCTTTTATAGTCCCCCTTTGCTTCATCCTTACAAGTTACCATAGAATATTCACATTCCTAGCTTGTCCACATTTCTGGGGTCTACAATGTACCTTCAGCTTCACACTCACAGTTTTACATACTACCCTTCCAGGGGTACACTGCCTGAGCTCCCAGTCCTTCTGAAATTTTGGTGGAAGCTTTTTTACTCCCACAATTTTTACATTCATTATGAACCTAAATCTACCTCCATATAGATAATGCCAAGGTCTCCTGTCAGCTGGAGCAGTAGCCAGGCTTTTCTCTCTCTTGGTCGTAGGCATTAAGTGCCTTGATTGCTGGGCACTCTGAATCCAATTCAGAAGAACCAATTTTCTATGCTGCCGCCACTGTAGAACCTGGTGATCTTTGGCTTTCTCCTTAAAGCAATGTTTGTTACATTTGCAGATGCGAAGCTGCAAAGGGTGAAGACATGTTGATGTTTGTGATGACCTCGGGCCACCCTTCCTGTTCTGTCCCTTCTCAGCAATGGAAACATCAGGTCTATTTTTTCAGACTATAACTTACTGGATCTTCATTCTAACGGGTCCTTTGCTCTTGATTCTCAACATAGATTTGGCTAAAGGTACCCAACAATAGTCATACCCCCAACTGAATATTTGATGGCCTTCAAATTTCTTCTGCAAGATTAATTAGTTCACCAACCCTAATCTCAACCTCAGGAAAAGTTTCTGTACAGGAACAAAATGCAGACAAGCATCCTATCCAGCCAAAACACACATCATCCGGAGGTCAGTACCCAGTGCAGTACTGGCTCAAACCTCTCAAGCATGATCTGTACTGGCAGGATTTCTATCTGCCTCGTGGCCTTTAAAGCTCTGGCCAGAATCACTCTCACAGAACAGTGAGGCACTCCAGCTCTACACGTTCAGGCAGTATCTACAAATCTTTGCAAGCTCTTCCTACAAGCCATTCCCATAAGCTCTTGGACCATATGGTCAAGCATAGTCAGTGCAACAAGCCTACATCTCTGGTACCAAATTCTGTCTTGGTTACTGTTCCCTCATTTCTGAGATAAAATACCCATTGCCCAGAAATAAGGAAGGAAAGGTTTCATTGGCTGCCAGGTTATGGAGGTTTCCATCTGTATCAGCTGGCTCCAAGGTAGAATGTCCTGGAATAGGGACAAAACTTCAAGGTAGCATAAGATAACAAAAGCAGCAAGAGCAAAATGAGAAGAGAACAAGACTTTTCCTTCCTTATATTGCAAGCAGGCTACCCTCAATCGGGTGCAGCACTCACACAGTCTGTGCCGTCCTCGTGCACAGGATGGGATGCTTTCAAAATGAGGACCCTGGCTCCCTGCAGAGTGACTTAGATAACCTTACAAACTTCTCTAATTGACCCAATGTTATGAACCACTACTAGGGGTTGCGGGAGGTAACATCTTTGGCTTGCCCATTTCAAGGGCACTGACCCTTTATCAAAAAGAAAGCCTAACACATTTCTCATCAAAACTTTGTGTCATGTGGGGAACTCTCAGAACTGAGGACTCACCAGCCTTTGGGAGGTGGAGGCAGGGGATTATTTAGCGTTCCATGTCTGCTTGGGCTACCTAGCTATACATGGTCACAAAAAACAATTTTAAAAAAGGATGACCAAGAGACACAGGGCAAACTATATTTTTGTTTTCCTAATTCTATTGAAAAACAATAGCTTTGGGGAAACGTGTTTGGATAAAAAAAGTTTTCATTTAATGTTAATAAGGTGATAAGAGCTATACAGCATGATGTGGGTGTTTAATTTCTTCTTAATCTCTGAGTATTGAGTAGAGCCTCTCCACATGAAAGTTTCTTGATATATTTTTAGACTATGTAGCAGAGAAAATTCCTTCAAGATTATATCTCCCCTACATCAGCAATTCTTCAGCTAATCTAAACATCAAGACAGACTGTATTGGTTGTGTTGAGTCTTCATTCCTGAAAGCTGGGATATCATGCAAAACTTTGGTCAAATAGATGTTATGGTTATTCTTGTTGACTGTCTTTTGGGATCAGAAGCAACCTAAATGATTATGATGGGTGAGCTCCAGATGGGATAAGAAATGTATCACAACTTTCCACTTCGGTTTATACAGCAAAGCAATGCAACGTCAAAAACTGGCTTTTCTAGGTTGTATACCTTGCTTTGGATGAGCAGAACAATAGCTTCCATGACTCAGCTCTCCTGAGCCGTAATAAAGAAGAGGAGAAGGAGACAAGAACACAGGATAAGGGAAGAGCCTTTGATTTTGAAGACCTTCCTATTTTTTTTTTCTATTCAAAAATTCTCAGCATGTCAAGGCACAACACATGGGGTTATTCTCATATTCTTTTTTTTTGTCTTTTTGAGACAGGGTCTCACTGTACAGTTCAGGCTGGCCTTGAGCTCAGTTTTGTAGCCCAGGCTGGTCTCAGACTCTCACCGATCCTCCTGCCTCAGCCTCCCGAGTGCTGGGATTACAGGCGTGCGCCACCACGCCCAGCTTATCCTCATATTCTGAGCTCTACAATTAGTAAGTGTACAGCAAAGAGTCAACATAAAAAAGATTTTCTTTTACATTCATCTCTCTAGAGTCTATTATTACATTGGTATATCTATAATGGCAGATGTGGATTGAGGAGAATCTCTCTGGCATTCTTCAATCGCTCAGATTTCAGATCTGAGATCTACCTACCTTAGATACCAAATTGAAATTCTGGCTTGTTTCACTGTTTATAGTAATAAAACTAAGGTAAATAATGTCACCTTCTGCATATTTCATTTTTCTAATTTATAAATGGAGGTACTGTTTGTAGTGCCTTGTAGAGCTGTAGTAAGTGTCACACTGGAAAACGCCTGTAAAAGCTTGATGTGCTGCTTACTATGCTTCTCCCCACTCCCTCTTTTCCTTCCTGTGGTGTGTACTGTTAGAATAAAACTCCTTACCTTGGCTTTGTGCTGTCTAGTGTGTCCTGTAGATAGAAGACAGATATGTGTCTGAATAGGGAATTTGAAAGAAGAAAATGGGGGTGCTTTTCTCAACTCTTTTTCCTTTGTGAGAGGTGTATATCATCCCTAATGCATACCTGATCGTTTGGTGGGAGGCTATTTGCCACCAGATTTCAATCAGCTTCTCTAGCAATAGTTTATTGATATTGACAAATGAAACTTTGGCTCTTTACTTATTTCTTAAAGTGCTTAGAACCCAAGAGGAAGAAGGTTATTCTTTATTGACCTTCCTTTGGATTACAAAAGCTTCTATTACTTTTTGAGTATAAATATGTTATTTTACTGTTTGGGGGGTTTTGATTTGTTTTTAAATAACATTTTTTACGTTCACTGAATTTTATTTGTAAAGGAGAAAACACTATCAACATCTTTGGGTTATCCTGAGCCTGTACGAATGCTGCACACATAATTCTGACCCTAGTCATCATACAGTCTAATAGACAGAGCTTTTGCCCCACTCTGTTCACAGGACCACTTAAATATGATATCTAAAGTAAAAAAAAAAAATCCAAATGGTTGTGATCTAAATGTGCAACAAAAATAGAAGTTTTATTGCCCTTGAATAAATAGACTAGTAATTATCAGTCACTGCTTTACCTTTTAAAATATTTAGATAGTATATTTGGGCTCACATTTTCCTTTGATGTGGTACAAGTTGAGGTAGAGTTTATTAAGTGTCATGATTCACATTTAAAATCTTTTGCTAATATAATGGATATTACAATAGTTTTTTTTTTTTTTTGTACCAAGTAGAAAAATTTACCATAAATGAAAAATGTCATCAATAAAAGGCCTTTAATCAAATAATTGGAATTTGTTATTATCGTGAACATAAATTAGAAACCAAATGGATGACTTTACCGTGCATCTTTCATTACAGAAAAACCGTAAATAATTCGTGGGCAATTTCATATTAGTTTGTTGCTGATTCTAATTAAAACCAAATTAAAATAAATTCATTTTATCACTTGCAGTTTATTTCTGTACCATTATTACTTTAATGTATTCTCTTGTTCATAATTCTAAACTCGGTGGACTGTGAAAACATATATCGTGACAACTATAAGACAGCTATTCATATTGTTTTTTGGTGAAAGAAAAGAGGAAATAAATGAGATTTTTTTTCTCCTCTGAGCTTATGGATAAAGAATGTACATCTTTTAGTACTGATGCCAGTAGTTATGCCTTTAAACCAGGTATGGTTTGCTTGCATTACTGAGAAGCCATATTTTATGTGTGCTTTCTTTTAATAATGGTCTTATTATAAAGCAGCTTGTTAATAACTCCCTAAAGCAAACTGGTTTGCTGAGCAATACATTCTGACAAATGCTTATTAGTAAAAGCCATACTCAAGATTTACTTGACTGAACTGTCCCATTGATTGTCATTAATTATCATGTTTATTCACAAATAAGCTTCTATGTTCACTTGTCACTTCAGCAATTTAGATATTGATTGAATCCATTTGGACATGTAATACCCAAATTGAGGCTCTTTTGAAAACTTGTCAAAAGGTACGAAAGATTGTACTGACAGTCGACAGAACTGAACACAACAGCCTTATTTTGAAGTAAATAATCATTTCTGAAGAAGAAAAATGCCATGGTTTCCAAAATGAGCAAGATGGAAGTCTATGAACTAGTTGTTGTGGAAGGCATTAAGACAAATTCATGAGGTTTCAAATAAGCACACTGGCAATCAATAGCATTTTTAAGAACTCACTTCACTTGAAAACTTTAAGAACAAAACTTCATACCTATACCTGAAGGACCTAAAGCAGGGGAGGTGTCAGATATAGGACAACCACCTATGATAACCGGCTTTTAGCAAAAACCTGGCTTCTCGCAATAAACACTTATCAAGTAGTATTGCTCACTGCAGTAATGAAATAGGAGAAACACTGGGAGAAAATCACAAGTTCATATATCAACACCAGTCTCTATAATTTGGCTATGCTACTGGACAAGATATTTGTTTGCATCACTTGTAAGTAAAGGCTTCTTATGCATATAGGACCCCAAAATAGAAGTATATTCAGGAAAATTGCACTTTCAAAGGTATCAGTTTTCACACTGACCTGTCCTTCCTACATGGGTATTCCTTATTAAGTTTCAAGTTCACAGAGAATGATGAAAACTATTTTTACAGTATATGATGTTCAGCATACAATGAACCTGGCATAGTCATTAATTACACCACCAATGTTTACATGAACAAACTAATGGCATAAATTATGAGTACTTGAATAAGAAAAAGATAAAGCTCTGAAGATGGTAGAGAATAATTTTTTGGTTTTATTTTTTTATTTTTTAGTGGTGCCAGGGATCGAACTCAGGATCTTGCACTTACCAGATAAGCGCTTATTCCACTGAACTATCTCCCTGGCCCCTGAGAATGTATAATTTATTTCATTTATAGAAATCAAAATTTATCCAAAGTAAAATATTTTGGCAAGCATTGCCCAAAGCCCATCCTAAGAATTTGTAATTTCTAATTGAGTTTTGGGGTGGTAGACATTTTCCCAAGATCTTTACCTAATACACAGTAAAAGATCAAGACATCACACTTATCCTTTAGTCTCTTATAACAGGTTTGGCTTGCATTTTAAAGAACAAAACAGGCTGAAGATTAGGCTTGCCCTCTCCCACACTGTTTCATTTGCAATATTTTAAAGGTTTTCTGTTCTAAGAATATTTGTCTGTGATCTTTTTCTTCTTTGGAGTCTATCTAAATAACCCAGGGCTTTGGTCTTCAAAATATAAATCCCCCTGGCAAAGACCAACTCATGAAGTTTTGACAACATATATTGCACTTTTTCCCTTGTCAGGAACAATGATGATTGAATGCAGCCATGGGCTTGGGGGTGGGGGCTATTGTTGATTGACTTTTTCATCAAAATTTCTTATGCAAATATAGTAAGAAGTGATTTGTGGATCTGTAATTAAAATAAAAATGATTTGTGGAACCACATAAAGGATTTCTATGTTGAAACTCTCCTTAGTTTTAAGAATTCCAAAATCATGCATATAATTGCTGGAAGTAGGGGTCTTCTAAAATTGTTGACTTACAGATGTAGATCAGCATAATTCAGAAGAAGTATATCTAAGTTAATGTCATAGTGTATTGATCCAAGTTAGGTCCAAGTATAGGTAACAGCACTGCCTTGGGTGTTCTTAATTCACATCCTGAAGATTATATGAGCTAAACTTCTCATGAAGGCAGATGTTTATTCTAGTAGGTCTTTGTAGTGTTGTTTAGTAATACACATTCATAGTATATGTTCAAGCCTTTCTTTCTTCATTGTGGATTAATTTTTCCAATATAAAATTTTAGTGCTACTCCTCCTTCAAATAGGCAGGATCTTTAAAAATAGATGCCCTTGGGGTCTTTTGGAACTTCCTAGTAGATAAATGTTCATTGTTTATTTTAGAGTGGAAAGGCCTTCTTTAGCTGCAATAAGAAAAATATCTACATGGACTCAGTCTTACAGCCTTAAGAGACAGTTTTGAGCTATAAACAATAAGCCATGTCATTTCATATTAATGGTTTCATCCTGTATACTATGTCCTCCCAGCATCTCTGCATTTGATCTCTCAAGCTCAATTTTGCAAAAGTGAAACAGTTATCAGACTATATGCTCCTCCAACATTAATTCAGTCTTATGTACATTATATACCTTGATACAATTAATTTTCAAACTTTGTTCTTTTGATGATAGCACTAAGCTGAGTATTCAAGCAGTAGAGAGAAAAATTTTCCTTCTAATTTTTTTCTTGTATGCCAGAATTAAAAAGAGCTAAGCCTGAGAATGATGTTCCTGAACAAAAAGCGTTAAGAATGATAATGAATATTTAGAAATTTGTCAGTCAGTATCTTGATAACTCTATGGTTTGTATAATTTATATTTGCACAACTTTTCAATACACATTTATGATCTTCACTTGATAGATGAGAAAACTGAGGTTACATAGAGGTTAAGTTTCACTAGTTTACTCAGGTAGTTCGAGATAAAGCTGGAGTTTCAGGCAAAATATTTTAAAGTCCCAGGCCAAAGTTTCTTAAGTATTAATGTAGAATATCTACCAATTACATCGCATATGTATAGTATCTACCAATTATATCAAATGAGTGAATGAGAGATGTATTTCCTTAGCTGAGTGCATAAATACAGCTTTCTTTAGTTTATTCTAGATTCACAGGCAGGTGCTTCTTTAAGCATCTGTATATAGAAATGTTAATATCTATATGTATCAGAGATCATTCAAGTGGGCTCAGGTTAGGAAATCTAGTGGAAAAATTAATCATTATATATCAGAAAATCACAACAAACCTCTACTCAGTCCAAACAATATTCATTAAATAGTACATTTTATTTTTCATTTGGTAGCATAATGAATATGTTACTTTTGTGAGTTTTTCACAGCTGAATGTTTTATGAAGCAAAACTTTAAAGAGATTATAGTTTTTATACGTACAAGTCTTTAATTATTTACAAATAAATACCGGCTTTAGGATGGCTGAAGGATTTCAGGGCGAAAGTCTGCTATCAAGCATATGCAGAACTTCTTTTTCTTCGTCTTCCTTTCCAAACCTTTGTGCCATACTAAGAACTTATAATTGGGTCCTAACACCAAGTCTGCCAAGAACTTGTTTTTAATTTTAATGCTTTGATATCTCAGCTGTTTCAAATTATATGTCTGAGCTATAGGAAACATGTTATCCTAAATGTTCTAAGGATGAATTTTTTTCAAATATTTCCCACCTTTTGTTTTAGTTAGCATGAAAGTTAATTAGAAACTATAATGAAACCTAGCCCAAAAACCTAGACATTGATGACTATGGATCCTGTAGGTCAGTCCTTTTGCTTGGCATTATTTGCATTTACCTACTAATCCTCACAATGACTCTACAACTTGGCTAATGGAGATAATGGGCTGGCCAGATAGCTCAGCAGATTAAAGTGCCTGCTTAGGCAGACACAGGAGCATGAATCACTGGATCACTGGTATACTGTGCTGGTCCCACCTCCAGGGCCTGCTGAGATGGAGATTGAGACTGAACATGGTGGAGCACACCTGTAATCCCAGAACTTGGGAGGCTGAAAAACAGGCTCACTAGGAGTCTGTGTAGTGAAGCCCTATAGACACTGTACTAAATATATTTTTTTAAAAAAAGGAATGAAGATATTAATCTGGGAAGTTAAGTGAAGGACTGTTTATTATACTTTGTGATTTGATTTATATGACTCTAAATGTAAGCTTTCAGTTTCAGTAGTATGATTTTACAAAATGTGTTTCATATTCCTGTTAAAGGCTCATTGTGACCTTGCTTTCTTCTACAAGCTATTTGGTACATGAAGAAGATTAAAGTTTGCAAAATAATATGATTTGCTCAAAATTACCTTGTACATGAAAGACTTACAGCCTAAATCATTTTACTTTTTAAACATATAGTCCACGACACAGCAGCTCATTGGTTATTAGATTAACTATAAGCAAAATGTTCCTTAAAATTGGTGGAAACAATAGAATGTACCATCGCACAAGACAATACCACCAAGGAACTTGGCCCAATCCCTCTCTGGCTAGCTCAGGTTTGCTGCTTTCTACCAGTCAGCTTTGCCATTAGAGTGTCTTCTCCAGAGAAGCAAAATGGACAGCCCTATATGACTGAATAACCAGTTTCTGATTCTGTAGTTCTTGATATAGACATACGGTTAATACATTTGAGTAGATACTGAAACTGTAACTGTAATTAAAGTGTAAATAGGTCATGTGAAACTGAACACATAGAAATGAAAGCATACAGATAGAATCATAGACAGGTAACAGAAAGAGTGATGTCCATAACTCTTTAGCTCTGTAGCTATTCCAGTGCATCACACTTCATGGGCATGAGTACATATTTACTTCATGAATTTTCAAAGAAGGCAACATTGCATTGCTAGTCATGGAGAATTATTTGCTATTTCCTACCCTCTGAACGTAACTGTGGACCCAGACATTCTTTTGATGTCTTCTGAATGTACAAATTTATATCTTGTACAGCCAATTCTGTCTTGGTCTTTTTTTTTTTTTTTTTTTTTTTTTTTTTTTTTTTTTTTTTTTTTTTTTTTTTTTTTTTTTTTTTTTTTTTTTGTCTTTTTGAGACAGGGTCTCGCTATGCAGTTCAGGCTGGTCCTGAGCTCACTTTTGTAGCCCAGGCTGGTCTCGAACTTGCACTGATCCTCCTGCCTCAGCCTACCAAGCACTGGGATAATAGGAATGTGACACCCCACCCAGCTGTCTTGGTCTTTATCACATGCTAATTTTAAAAAGTACATCAATATTGTGTGTGTGTGTGTGTGTGTATGCGTGTGTGTACATTTTGTATGCATGTTAGAAGCAAAGGAGAGGGAAATATATTTTAATACTAGATTGAAAAATCTTGAATTGCAAAGACCATAAGAGACATGGACCCTTAGCCGGACAATGTGGCGCATGCCTGTAATCCCAGCACTCGGGAGGCTGAGGCAGGAGGATCTATGTGAATTTGGGACCAGCCTGGGCTACAAAAGTGAGCTCAAGGCCAGCTTCAACTGCATAGCGAGACCTTGTCTCAAAAAGACAAAAAAAAAGGCATGGACCCTTTAAATATTTTATTCAAAATAGATATTAACTATGTATTTTAATATTTCTAGTTTAAAAAATACCAATTTACGTGTTGTTGATAAATTCTGAATATTGAGAAATTCTTCCACCTACTCGTTGAGTTGAAATCAATGTTTCTATAAATTCTACCCTTTCATTCTGCCTTTATAATAAATGAGAATTTTTTCTTTTGGACCAAGAAGAGAGAAATGCTACCTAGAGGATTACATCACTATGGAATGTGGTAAGTTTCTACCTTTATGCATTATAACATCTTTGCAGCTTTTAATTAACTGCTAAGAAGGACAACTCAGTGATAGACTATTTGTAAGTAGTCACTCTAGAGTAAAACAAAACAAAACAAAAATTCAAAATACTTTTTCACAGGATCGTTTGTCCCTTTATGTTTGAGCAATGATTTGTTACCCCAATTTTGTTGCTCCTTTGGATAGATAAAATTTAAAAAGACTGATGTATTGCTTGTAATAGAGATTTCATTTTTCTCAATAGTGAAGAAAGCTTGCACCTGCACCCCTTTATGATCCACTCTGATGGAAAAATTACAGTTTTCTTTCTCTCAGTGTATGGTTTCTGCTAAGGGAATAAAAAGAGGGTCAGCATCTGCAATCAAAATTTTGTAACAAAGGCACGAGATGAAACCTGTTAATGAGATATGCTGCATACTTGTGGACTGTAAGAGGAGTTCTATAAACATTTATTTCTCTAAATGTGAGAGAATCATAAAGTCTTTGCTTAGTAAACTGGGCAGCACTAATCTCATTTCATTACTTGTCATGGAACAATGTGATTGAGAGTCAGTTAAGTTCATTGAAACATAACTTCTCATGATAAATATCCAGGAAAAAGTGCTATTTAACCTGGAAACATTAAACAGGCCACCCCAATCCTGATGCTGTCACGAGCTATAAGCATTCATCTTAGACAAATCTATGCACCTGCAGTATTGAAGGCATCTATTAAAGAATTCCAGCCTCTTCTGATTGCTTCAGAGCTTCATTTATTTTTATTAAGAGCAGATGGAGGTGGAAGTCCGCCGAGCACTTTATCAGTGTACTACTATTCACTAAATAGACAGTAGAGCACAGAACAGAGATTTCTGCCCGTCTAGTTAGTACCTCTCTCTAAAGCCTCCCAGGGCCAAGAGAACAATTGCAGAGTGTGTGTCAATGAGCAGAATTAAAAGTCTGAAATGTTTTGGAGCAATGTATCTTCATAAAGACTGGATAGGGCTGTTAAAAGTAATTCTTGAATTCCTGTCACATCTAAATAAACTTCATATTCTATTGCCTTATTGTATATGAAAATGATACTTCGTTGAAATTACTCAAAGCTTAGTATACTACCTCAAAAATTTATTTGACTTTTTAATTTTATAATATTCATATATTTCAAGCACATATGCTCATATTAAAGGAATTTTATAAGCTTCATATGCTCTATTTTTTCAGCTGAATAAAAAGTCAGTTAACTGGAAGATAGTTTATATATTTAGCGTATTTTCAGATACGTCTTTGTGATAAAAAAAATACGGGGACATTTTTCTAACAAAAGTCTTAAAATTCTCTCAAAAGTTTAAAATTTTCATACTTTCATTTTATTACCCTAAGGAGTAATGTCAAAAATGGATGCTGTGCATCTGGCCACAGGCACAGCATTAAATATCTTACAGAGAAGTAGAAAAAAATTACAAAAAGATATGTCATACAGTGAGGTTTCATCACTTAAACTAATTAAATTATTTCTTTGTTGGTTAACTATTTTTTAAAAAAGCATGTTTTGCAATATTCAAGTAGTGTGTTCAAGTTATAAATCTTTCTTTGCTCTTTATCACAAGGAATGTGTAGACACATACTTCTCCCACTGAGTTCAGGTGAGCGGGTTGTGAGAATCCATCCTCCAGAATGGACTTTTGTGGCCGTACAAACGCTTTTGTGGGCACCTGGTAAGTTATTATGTGTTTGATAGGCCCAAGCCTGCTGATCCTTAGTTATATAAGCACTGGATGAATTCACGGCCTCCTTGCTCTAAAGTGATTTACACCAGCAGGGATGACTAGGAGAAGGATCCCAATCGATTCCACTAGTTGGGCATAAAGAGTAGCTGGTTATTAGATGATCTTACATCTTCTCATTGTGGAGATTTTAAGGATGAGAGGCACATATATTTTAAATGAGAGATAAATTGTACTTATAAAAGCTGTGAGCTATGTAATAAGTTTCTAAGAAGGTTAGATGATTTCTTTTATTCAGATTGATTTTTTTCAACTTTGAGAAAGACAGTTTCATTTGATAAAATATGGTGCAATGTGTTTAAAACTAGCCAGATTTTTAGGAATACAAAAATATGCTTTAAATTGTTGGGTGTTCAGAAAATGAGACAAACACTAGAATTTCTAAAAGAAAAAAAAAACCTTAAAATAAAAAGTTTTCAAAATTGTGTGATTAGCACTCTTAACTTCTGGTTTTTATGTTCAACTAGGTGAAATGATTCTTAGACATGTGTAAATGGGCAGTGTATTCGTCAGTGCTCACTAAAGAAATAGATTCAGCATAAGATCAATAAATTTATAAGAACTTACAAGACAGGCTTACAGTGGCCACCCACAGAGGATCATCAGGATCACTGGAGGTCAGTGGCCTGGAGCTCTTTGTAGTGTCCTGTGAAAATCCATAACAGGAAGCTGAAGGATCTGTGCCTGAAGCCAAGAGACAACACTCCAGGTGAAAGTAAATATGAAAGGTTCACTAAAGAAAGAGAAGTGAGCTTTCCTTCTTCATTTCCCTTTTATTCTATCCAGGTTACAATCCTGTTAGTTGTTGCCACTGACACCCAGTGTGGATCTTGTCTTCAGTAAATCCCCTCAGCTACACCTAGAACTGTGCTGATCCAATTTAATTGTGTGTTTCCTACTGAAGGTAATCAGTTAACCATCAGAAATAGGCAATGTGTTCAGAGACACAGTTTTATTTTAACAGCATCATTACTTTCAACATTAATATAATTTTATTGTGCTATTAGAACTAATCTAGCTGGGCATGGTGGTACATAGCTGTAATCCCAGCACTCTGAGAGACTATGACAGAAGTATTGCCAATTAAAGCCCAGCCTAGGCAACTTAGCAACTTAGCAATATTCTGTCTAAAAATTTTAAAAAAAGGTAAGTGGGGTCTTAATTTTATGCAAAATCCTTGGTTCAACACAAAACCTATCACAACAAAAATAGAAACTGTGAACTTCTAAGATTTATAGCTATTATTTGTTGAATCTGTAGAGGCTTATAATTCTGTGCTCATAGTAAATACTGTACAAACATTAGTGTGTTAAGAGATTCCATGAAGAAGAATGCCTGTGGTCAAAGGAATTAAAGGATTACTGGAGTGTGTCATAGTCTTTCTTATTCCCAGCTAATGTTAGCTTATTAAAAGCTCTGTGAATCCTGTATTTTTTAGGCTATTACATACAATTTAGTATTTCCCAAACTTCATTAACTAGAGGCTTTTCTTTTTTTATAGAGAAACACTTATTAATATCCCAAGTGACTATAAAATATCATACCTTAAGCAATAGTTTTGAAGACATTGTGGAATACAGAAAATCATCTAAGAGATGTATTTGATACGAACTTGACCCTAACTTGACCAAATGATTTTGTTTGCAGCAATGGTGAGTTGTTTTATACTCTGAAAAGTGTTATTTCTCATCCTCTTTATATTGACATGTTTCACCCTACAATAATGCTACTTTCAACTCGCTATGGTTTAACGACTTCATCTATGAAATGAGAGCAATATTTTCCATCATTATTAAATGAGTCAATATATATCATATTCCTGGAATCCTACTTGACAATCAATGTATGTGAACTTAAATATTGCAGGATAAAAGTATCATATAACGATCTAACAATGAGGAGTTCAAGCCTGTAGAGCAGGACTCTCCCACAGAACATTGTGAAATAATGAAAGTGTTTTCTATTTGTTTAGTAACTAAGGTAGCAACTTTCTATATGTGAAAACTGTAGTTAGTATTGGGGACCAAATTTCCAAGATAATCTCATTTCTTCCCTTTGAATTTACAACTATATGTGATTCACGACCATAATATTATACCTACGAGTCCTAGACAAAAACAGAAAGGGCTACAAGGCTGGTCATTCTTCAGAGTTGGGTGCTTACCCAACCAATAAATAAACTTGTAGCTGTGTGTATGTGTAAGAAAATATTATGTATGTGTGTATGACAATAAATGAAGTGGAGCTCATAGAAAATATTAAACCTTTTTTAAAATTTTATGTTAGCTAGAAACCAAAATGGTTAAGGCTAGACATGCCTTTGATCTATGCAGTCTGTTTAATGCCCCATAATGCAGTATGAGGCTTTTTTAAGAGAGAGTGCTTGGCATATCAATGGTGTTACTAACTGTCTATAGATTTGTAAGGATCCATTGGTCTTGCTGCAAATAGTTCAATCCTGGGGAGATATGGTGGTAGGAATGGGAAAGATGGAGAAGAAGATGAATGTCTGGGTTAGGTGGTTGCCAGTCTGCCTGACGGAGAAGACTAACTCAGTGCACACAAAAACAACCCTTTATTTATACTTCTGCAAAGTTTGCGTCACATGACACAAGGCTGCCCAGTGACCAATAGCTGGCCTGAACCAGACAAAATGTTTTTCTCAGCACTGGGGGAGCTTTCTGCTCCAGGCAGGGAGGCTCAATCCCACGTACACACACTTGAACAATTTTCTGGCTTCCTGTAGCTCCCAACATACTCCCCCTTTTTTGTATTGTTTTGTCAAAGATGGATGTTTCACTGTAGTTGGAGAAGCTGTATTTGGAGAAGTCTTTAAAGGATCTTTTTATAATTGATGTCAGTCCAATGATTGTAGGTACTTGAACTTAGTATAACCAACCCTATATAGTCCAATAGTCCATAATAGTAGTATGTTTTTAGCATAGCTGATAATTGTCAATTGTAGTTCACTTGAGCCTTTTACAGCTTAGCATATTAGTATGACATTACTTTTATACCTCATGGCTATACTTTTCTGCTGGATGGTTAAGACCAAGTTAAAGCAAAATCTATATAAATATAAGTATATTTTTTGTTATCCGACAAGGTCATCCCAATCTCAGGATTTATCTTGGAACCATGTACAGCACCTTGTAGATCTTCTGTTAGTGTCAACCATCTGGATGAGTCCCGGCCATTGCTTGACCAATTTGTTCTCTAGGAGAGCCTGAGAGATTATTTCTCTCTAGGTGACTCTCTTTAGGCACACTACACATCATCAGTCACTTTCTTCTGTGGCTCCATGATCTTCTTATCACAGCAGAAGTTCTCTTATGTCCTGGGTCTTTACTGACCTTGAGGGGCTAGGGCCAAAATATTGGCTATCCTTTTATCCCATCTATCTCTCTAATTTCAGGTCTGCAAACCTTAGTTGTTAAACATCCAGAAGCAAAGCTTAATGACATTATTCTGTAACAGATGCAGTAACTTAACATCATTATCTATCTGAATACTAAACACTTAAGAGACAATAATTACACAATTTTACACAAAAGTTTTGAAATCAAATCATATACAACATTATACCAGGCCATTCTTATAACATTTTCTGACATTCTTACATTTCTGTTTTAACATAATATAACCCTTTTAACCAATCTTCTTTATCTAATATGTATGAATTTTTCACCTAATTATCCTTAAATGAGACACCTATCACAAGGCTTTTTCTTCCTTTTCCCATTTTTTTAATTTGAAAGTCTTATCACAATAAGCAATCTTTGTTTAACTTTGTAGAAGACGTGTATATTTGAAATGATGGATACATTTTGGAGATCATGCAATTAACAATAATGAGTTATCATATACATATATGAAACTTTGTTTAATTTAGTTGAATACCAGAACCATTTTGTAAGAGAAAACCCAATCTTTTTCTTTGAAGACTTTTATCTTTAAACCAGTGACCGACTTATTGTCTCCTAAAAGACTATTGTGTTTACTGGGAGCTCCTCATTTGTGAACAGAAGGTTGACTACACTTATTCATCAATAGGACTCTGAATAATTTTTAAAACTTTTTTTCTCAGCAAAAGCTGAATTAATTTAAACCTTTTGATAAACTGTGTATAAGCCAGTTTTGACATGACTTAGGCCAGCTGGTAACTTTAAAAAGAGCCTGCTTTTAAGCCTATATATCCCATGTTGTATTGACCAAAAAGGAAAAAGAAAGCAAACAATAATAAAGAGGGGAAACAGATGTTCGCATAATGACACACACACGCACAACTACACAATATACACAAATGTCCATCTTAACAAAATTATGAGTGCACTCGACTATATATAGCTGGTAAGATAAACTTATATTAACTCTACTGTAATTTTTTTATAATGGTAACTAGACTAGTCAGATATTGTTATCAATAAACAGAGATCTCATTAGAAATTTTTTGAAAAAATAAAATCTCTCATCTCTAAATAATGTCTAAAATTTAGTTCAGTTATCATTATATAACTTATTATCCATTTAAACCTTAGATTTCCATTTTGTTAGTTCCTTCAGTAGGCCCCTGGTTGGATCTGGCCTTCTAATTGTTTATTTCTTTCCTGAATCTGGCTTTATGATATAGCCTAACAGCATATTCTGGTACCCAAATAGGTCGTTCAGCATTCTCTGGAAAAACACAAGCTTATCCTCTCGTGCAAGTTAGTAGTGGACTGGGTCCCTTCCATTGTCCAGTATGGAGATCTTTCCTAAGGACCCTTCTTATCTTTTTGCTGTTATTTGATTGAATTGTCTTTCTGCTGTTGTACTTCCATCTTCTGTAGAACTTAAAAAGTTAAGCATGTATACTGACAAGTGAAGTCTGTTATGAGGTGAGAATTTTAAAGGGAATAATCCACTGTTTTTTGCAATTGAATTTTAATTGAATGGTGTGCACGTTCAAGAATTCCTTGAGCTTGAGGGTTATAAGGAATCTTTGTGATAAGGGAAATATGAAAAGTCTTAACAAAACTTTTGCAAGACAGCACTTGCATATCCTGGGCCATTGTCAGTCTTTTTTTTTTTTTTCAGACAGGGTCTCGCTATGCAGTTCAGGCTGGCCTTGAGCTCACTTTTGTAGCCCAGGCTGGTCTTGAACTCGCACCAATCCTCCTGCCTCAGCCTCCCGAGTGCTGGGATTGCAGGCGTGCACCACATTGTCAGTCTTAAGTGTCCTTAGGTAGCCACGGGGACTAAACGCATCCAAACAGTATGCTATGACATGTTTAGCTGCTTTGCCAGTGCAGGCAGTAGCAAATATGAATCCTGAGGAAGTGTCCACTGAAAACTGTACCCAATGCAAAAACCTAATTTAGGAATGTATGTAACATCTATCTGCCACAGATGATTGGTGTATAACCTCAAGGACAGTTTCCAATAGAAGGCAAGGGTAAGTGTTTTATACACGAAGAGCATTGTTTAACAATTTCCTTTGCCTATCCTTAAGTCAAATGAGATTGTCTATGAAAAGGAGAAGCAATTTGATGAAAAGTGGCATGAGACACAGAAGCTTTTTGAACAGCATTTGAAGGAGTAGCATTACAGCTCCCAGCAACCTATCTATGCTAGCATTTCCTTCAGTGAGGGGTCCTGGCAGTTGAGAATAAGAGCATATATGACCAATTAAACAGAACATGATGCGATTGTATGACAACCTGGAAAGTGTGGGGCAAGTGAAAAAGATCTTCTTGACCAGTGTGAATAGTAGCAGTTTTAATGTAGTGCATTACACCACAAACATAAGTACTGTCTGAAAATAGGTTAATAGGAGTGGAGGGAGCATCTTGCAATGCCCATAGTATTGCTTGTAATTTAGTTCTCAAGGTCCCGCATGTGAACTTCTTGTGAGACATGATGCAGGCTCACACTAGATTGGCCTAGTCTAGATGCTGCTCTGAGAAGTAGGACCCTAGCATTGCTTTTTAGGGCTCATATGTAAAAGTTCTTATGGGTTTCTTCGGAGTTGGATAATATGAAACAAGAGAAACCACAAGAAGAGCTAGCTATAGTTCATTGTCTTCATGATAGCCTGTCCTGCCTCTACAGTGTGTGCTTTGATCTGTTTTCTCCTCTGTATTCTGTTGAAGCTCTCTCTACAGAGCCAATTTCTCTTTTGCTCTTTGATATTACTTTCTCAAATAAATTTTGCCACTGCTTTTTGCTCACTTAGTTCAAATCGTTGTTCAAAATAAGAACCTTGAATCTCATTTCAGAAGGAGAGGCAAGGAACACAGAACCTGCCAATGTTTAATTGGTGAGCCACTTTTAGAAGCAGGTAACATGGGTGAGGTGAAGCCCAAGGTAAGTGAGCTCTTATGGTACCAGTTAGGCATTGTGTTCTCATACACGGTGCTCTTTTCCCCAAGAATTTAACAAGGGAGATGATATGACATACAGCATCATTTTTCAAGTGCTGGAAAGGAAAAAGGTCATGTACATATTGGAGCAGGCAGTGAGGGCAAGGTCAAGAGATTAGAGAGCTTTCTGTCATGGTTGTCCAAAGAAGTCATGGCTATTCTTAATCTCTGTGGAAATAATGTCTATTTGAGTTGTGGGAGAACAGAGATATGGATCTTTCCAGGTAAAGGTAAAATATTGTTGGGAGCCAGCACTGAGAAGAATAATGAGGAAGATATCTTTGATTTCTCAAAAAGATAAGTATTGAGTATTGTGGCATGGAGAGGGGTATTGGGCAGGGAGGGCCACAGGATGAATGGGAAAAGCAGCTTTGTTAATATTTTGGAGATCTTGGCCTAATTGGAAGGGGTCACCTGGAAAGGAAACCTATCTTCACTACACTGTTATTGTTATGTGTGGATCCATTGATAATGTTGTGTGAAGGTCCTCAAGATCTGTGTCAGAGTAATTAGTAAAAGAAGAGAAGACAATGAGAGCTTCTAGGTGCTGTACAGATGTTTCAGGTTGGCTGGCAAGGAGGGAACTCAGGGAAAGGCAGATTTACTTAGAAATTGGGCCATCTTCTGGTGACCCTACTGTCTGAAGTTTGGACATACCTTTATAGCAGGCCTGTCATCAGTGAAAGCATTTGCCAAGTGTCCCTGATTGTCATAGAGAAAATAGTTACTAGGTAGATAGAAGAGATAGAAGGTGGCACCTTGCCTGGAAGTTTGGATGGGGTCAAACTACAAAAGTCAAGATTGGATGTTTAACTGTAGTCTCATTTTTTTTTTTTGAGTTATCTGTTCCCCAGATAAGTTGTTGAAGCACTGAAATGTAATATTTCACGGTGTTTCTATGGTGTTTGGCATCTGTGTTCAAATTTTTATAGTTTTATGTGGATGTCTGAATAAGATGGGAGATGAACTGTAGGAGGTGTAGACCTTCTGGGGAGTTACGGTAGGAAGGTGTTTGTATATTTAATCATAGCCTCTGAAAAGTGACTCATAAAAAGAGAAGGATTGTCATCTGCCCCTGGGTGTGACTTTTCTGAGACCCTCATAGTTGACCTGTCTGCCTCATTATGTTTGTCAAGGTGCTGGTGGTGGAGCACATCAGCATTGTTTTCAGCTATCTAATAAATTTGTTTCCTTTCACTCATAGTACGGGTACACAAAAGGAAAAGGCAAATGTCTTTCCAAGTGAGACTATAATTGGAGTGAGAAGGGTGAATTTTTTCTGAATTTATTGGGATTTTCTGGGAAGCACTTTGTCAGTGCTTCTTTGTCAGTAATATTCTGCATTAGTAAATGAGAAGGAAATGTGAATGCAAATGGTTTTCCCTAGGCCTGATACCTCCTCAAGGGGTTGAATAGTGTGAGAAGAAGTTTCTAGACATCTCAAGCGGAAAGACAGTGTGAGAGGCTGTTCGTGAGAGATCAAGGGGTGGGTAGGAGAAGGACTGAGTCAGAGGAGGTGGGAAGACTGCTGCAGGTTGGAGAAGAGGATGGAGCAGAAGAGGGAGAGGCTGTGGGTGAGGCAGGTTAGGAGTCTCACTGAGGTTTTGGGGGAAATGGAAGACAGTTGGGAAGGGGGTCATCAGAAGACTCAAATCCCTCAATAGAAGAAGAAAGGGTTGCAGGCTTGATACTGTGGGGCTGAAGTAAGAGCATAATTTTTGTGCAAATAAGAATTTGTTATGGTTTATGTCTAGTTGTCCCTGCAAAGCCTCCTGTAGTCATTGGGTGGGGACTTCTATAGATTGAGACGTGATCCATGATCCCTGGGATTATGTGTTTTAGTACTGATGGGATTACCGGTCTAAGTAGGGCTAGGACTATAGGTGTGGTCTGGAGTGGATATCCTAAAGCAGAGAGCCTGATAGGAACATAAAAAGAGACAGAGACAGACTAGGACTGTTGCTCTGCTGCCGCGTTTGGTTGCTGCCTCTGTCACCATTTTGTTGCTGTTCTGCCACCATGAACTGGATGCTGTCTGTCCTGCTCCACTCAGCCTTGGGCCAGCCAAATATGTACTGAAACCTCCGCGAACTGTGAGCTAAATAAACCTTTCCTTCCTTCATTTTGAGTGTCGGGTATTTGTCCCAGCAACGAGTAAAAAGTAACTAAGACATAAGTTTTAGGAATTTTTGTACAGCGTGAAGAATTTGAAGAGAGAAAAGAGTAGAACAGAAGATATGTTACTTCTGGAAAATAAGAAGACTTGCATGTTGGGAATCTATAAACATTTGGCATTCCTTTTGTGGTACTTATCAAAGCATTAGAGAATTTGGGATATTGAAAGTACCCTCAGCTGTGCTGATTGACCTGTTGTTGAGTCAGTAGAGGGGCCATATGATATTAGAGTAAATGATCAACATTTTTGGCTTAAATTCTCCTTTTAGTCACAATTTACAAAGATCACACATGAGACATATGAGGGAGAGGTGTCTTAATGTTTTTGAGGGTGAATTTTCTGTTATAGGAGTGGATTGATATGCCTCTCCTATCCTCTGTAATGTGCTGGCATATCTTAGGAGGAATGTTCCTAACTTGCTCAACATGTCCTCTGTGATCTAGATAAAATGAAACCTATAGGGTTTCATGGTGGTGTTCCCTTATAGACGCTATTCATCCATCCATCTCTCTCTCTCTCTCTCTCTCTCTCTCTCTCTCTCTATATATATATATATATATATATATATATTTATATATATGGTCAAAATATGCAAATATATAATAAATTTATATGTAAATAATATCTAAATTTATACATATTATATATTACATATAGCATGTATATTTATATATGTTTATGTATTTGGAACTGTGATCAAAGAAAACAAATTTACATGTAAATAAATATATCTATTCATTTGTCTTATACAACAGTATACAGCTATTATATTCCATTTTGTAAGTTGTTGTTTAGTACAATGAAAACTAAAAACATTTAAATCACATGAATGATTTCAACGGAGCCTAATCCATGCTTTAAATTAGCTTTTATTTGGTCATTTTAGATCAGAAATAGTAAAGAATTCAAAGACATTTTGCTTGATATTTGTGTGCTCTGAAAGATCTGAAAGGAAATAGGAAAAAATGAGATTATCATTTTTCAGTTCAGTGAACTACAATCCCTCAAAAGCTCTCCGATGTTATAGCTGCAAGTTTGACACTATACATTAGTACTTCTAGCTCTGAATTCTCTTGGTACTTTTAAGATATCATGTGGCACTTGCCACACACTGTTTCAAATTTTAAATGGATGCATATTTATTCTGATGTCCTAAGAAATGATTGAAGACTTGAAGAACCGAAGAGGATTTTCTTCATCTATCCGATACATCTATCCTTATTTCTCATGATTTTTTTTTTTGAGATAGTGTCTCACTGCAGTTTAAGCTGATCTTTAATTCACTTAGTAGTGCAGGCTGACCTCAAACTCCAGTACTGGGATTATAGGCAAGCTTCGTTTAGTGTTTGGTACTTGACTTTATATAACATCAGGCATCAAAATGTTATGTGAAGAAGAGTTCATTTATGCCATTTTAGTTGTTAGTAGGAGAAATTAAATTGCAATAAATTTAGTCACAAATCTAATGAGCTTTCAATCACCAGTCATTAATGGGGCAACCTTCATTTTATAAGATATAATGATGCTCCAACAACACCCAATTGCAATATATAAGCAATGTGCAATGTGAGGTCAGAACATAGGAACAATGGAAAAACTGATTGGCTAAAAACATAATTACTTTTTTTTTTGTAAGGATTGAAATAGTGAGGGTTTCCTTATAGAACAGAATCTCCTACTTTCTGCAAAAACTCGTGAGTTTGGGGATTGGTTTCAACTGTTTAGTTTGATCACGAGGCATTCAGCATGCCTTAGTAGATTTTCATTTGTCTGACCTGTTAAGGCATAGGGCAATGGCTCAGTCCAAAATAATGAACTCCCTTAATATTGGTTTAACACAGCGAATCACTACACAGATCCAGTACATGTCTTTAATACCAAAACAGAAATACATATCAACAAATGTATGAATATTTATATATGAATATTTCGTGGATGCCAGCTATGTCTGGACATGCGTGTTTCTAACACTGGCTTTGACTCCTCCAGTGGCTTCCCATGGTAGAGGCCTGTGTGTGTATATATACACCCTGGTCCTAAGGCACAGCAGACTTTCACTATGAGTAAAAATTTAAACAAGGTTTGACCACTATTGTTTCAAACAGTTGATCTCAATTGGAGGCAGTTGTTTGTGCCCAAGGGGTAATGTGTCATTGTCTGGACATATTTTTCATTGTCACACCTGTGGGACAATGAGACTTGCCTGTGGCAAGTACAGGTCATAGGTATTGCTCATAATCCATCATGCATAGGGCAGCTCCCAATAACAGAGAAAGTTTTTGGCTCTGAATGTCAGTAGTAGTGAGTGTCCAGGAATAGTGACAGTGTCTGACTGGCAAGCATGAGGACCTGAGTATGATACTCAGTGAAAAAACAGCAAAACAAAACAAAAACAAATATCAGTTGTCCAAAGGTGAAATATTCTAATTTAGAAAAATATGACTTTCTTATATAGATTTAAAAAAAACTAACACTCAAATGTTATACATTTGAGTAAATTTATTAAACAATAAATTCTCCTAAGTACACACTGGCAATAAAGTAAAAAATTGAATATATCTCAGTAAATCTACCAGGAACAAACTGCAGAATAGGTAGCCATCCAGGTCCACTACTCCATTTGGACTGAGCTCAGCTAGCAGAAGCCCAACATAGCAACCAGACACAAGCAAGGCCCCACCAGTGGAATTTGAGTTCAATATATTTAGACCCAGTAAGCTGAGGCTACTGCTGGGCCCAGGTGAGACCAGATCAAGGACTAGATCTACAGGAGCATCCTTGAGACACAGAGGTGACAGCAGGTAACTGGCTTGTGCCAGTCTTTCTGGAGGAATCCAGGTGTATAAAGTCAAGGTTTTCAGTCAGAATACAGGAAAACTAGTTTAAATATAAATTCCAAGTTTAAAATCAGGTTTGATATACTGCTGTAATATTTACCTCATTGGCTGAAGTACAAAGTCATTAGTTACAGAAATTTATCAATTTCTTTTACTAGCCATTATTAGTCCTTCTAATTGTACTATGGTAAATAGGAAACCATATACACCTTAACCAAGTGTTTTTACTTGGGTATTAATATTGGGAGGTTCTTAGGTAATAACCTCACCAAAGCCTTACACTGAAAGGAGTAAGACTGTGCCAAATGGAAACCAGTATGTAATCCTCAATAAATATAAAAGACAAAATATTGGGACACACACAAAACAAGAATCTCTAACACAAGAAAGATACCACTATCTACTATCAAATTTTTACAAAAATGTATCACAGAAATCGAAATAAAGAGATCTCTCTGAAATGTGGAATGAAAAAGGAAGGAGCAAAATGCATTGTCTGGCCCTGAGTCCAACCTGAATAAACCCAGGAGACATCAGTAGAGAAGAAATTGGAAGACACACACCTGAAATCTCTGAAATTATAGCACCTGAAGTAAAGAAACAACTGAAGAAGAGTAGAGAGGAAATAAGATCAGAACTAATCTCCCACGTTAAAAAAGAAATAATAAGTATAATGAAATAATTACTAAGGATTTCTAAAGAAGATACTTAAAAAATAGACAAGAGAAAGAAGATGGAAACCATAACTGAACAGCATAAGAAACACATAGAATGCATGAAGGTGATTCAAAGAGATAAAGAAGTTAAAAACTCCATCAAAAGTTGGCAAAATCATTTGCATGAAAGTGAGGGTAGACTTTTAGACCTTGATACCATTTCAACTAGTGAAAAGATAAAAAAAAAATCTTAAGAAAATAACTTGGATCCAGAAAATAATAATTCAACAGCTGTAAGATGATGCAAATATTAACAACATAAGCCGAATGACTTAAAAAGCATATGGGCACAAGTAATAGCAGAAAACTTCTCAAATATAGGAAAATAATCTGTTATTCATGTAACCAAAGTATATCGAACTCCAAATAATATCAATCCAGCTAATATTACAAACAGACACATGATAATTAAGATCCCAGAAAGTCAGCTCTAGAGCAACATACTGAAAACTACTAGAGAAAAGGAATAGATCAACGTTAAAGGAAAACCCATTAGACTAACAGCAGATTTCTTCTCACAAACCATTCAGTCAAGAAGAGCATGGAACAAAGTATTAAAGTGCTACAAGAAAAAAAAAATTACAATGCAGACTGATATGCCCTGAAAAACTCTTCCATGGCAAAGAACAAATACAGAAATTCATGATGATCAAACTAGTCCTACATAGAGCACTAAAAGATATTCTAGAAAGGGACTAATATGTGCACTATTCTAAGAACTGAGACAGAAAGAATCCACTAAATGTGGAAAACTATTAAACACAAGAGAAAAGTACATATCAACTATAACAACCACTGTAAATGGACTCAATTCACCAATTAAAAAGAAATAGACTGGCACAGTGGATTAAGAAACAAAATCCAACAATGTGCTGTATACAAGAAGCACATTTAATACATAAAGAAATTAATAGGCTAAAAATCAAGGGATGGAATATAATATTACATGATCCAGGATTTCAGAAATGAAGCAAGGTTAGTTATACTTCTCACAGGCAATCTGAACTTCAAACCAAGCATAATCAAAGGACATTTTTTAAAAAATCACTATATATTTGGCAGGGGGAAAATTCAAGAGACAGAGGTTGCACTATAAATGTGTATGCACCAGGTATGGGAGTTCCATCTATGCATAACAAATTTCAAAGGGCATGTAAAATCTTATAACCAATATCACAGTCTTAACAAGGGACCATAACATCCCTTATTTCAAAAAAGATCAGTCAAGTAAACAAAATATTAGCAAAGAGGGACCAGAATTGAACAAAATCTCTGAACAAATGTACTTAGTGAACATATACAGAGTGTTCCACCCAACAACATTTGAGTACAGATTGTTTTCAGCTGTGCTTAGGATGTTTTCTAAAATAAATCACATACTAGTCCATAGACCATGCTTAAGAATACACAAGAAAACAGAAATTATTCCATATATACAATCTGATCACAGTGCAATGAAACTGGAAATAAATTCCAAAAAGAAACCACAAAAAATCCCAACTAATGGTTACAGATTAAATTTAGAGAAGAAATTAAGCAATACTATAATGCAATAAAAATTCAAACAAGTTACTGAAGCTTGTGGGATGCAATGAAAGCAGTTCTCAAAAGGAAATTTATTGTGATAAACTCATACATTAGGAAAATAAAGCAAGAACACATAAATTCCTTGGTTCTGCAGCTCAAGCTTCTAGAAAAAGAAAAGCAAGCCTAGTCCAAAGCCTAGACAGGAGGAAAATATTAAGCTTGGAGCAGAAATTAATGCAACTGAGACAAAGAAAACAGTACAAACAATTCATGAGAGTGAAAACTGTTCTTTGAAAGATTAAATAAAATTAGCCAATCTCCTCAAAAAGAGGAAGAAGGACCTCAAATTCAAGCAATAAGGAATCAAAACAGACATTACTATAGCTCATGCACAAATTCAGAAGATCATCAATAGCTATTTGCATCAAAGACACAGAAGAAATTGACAGATTCCTAGATAGATACAAATTACCAAAACTGAATAAAAAATATATAAAAAATTTGAATAACCCAATATCAGCCAATGGGATTGAAAATGTAACCAAAAACCTTACCAACAAAGAAAATACCAGATCTTGATGGATTCAAAGCTGAATTCTGCAAAAAACTTACTGAATATTCAATCCCAATACTCTGTAGACTTCAATAAAATTGAAAAGGAAGCAATGCTCTCAAAAATCATTCCTAGTGACAATTATTATACCGATACAGAGACCAGAGAAAGATCCAATCAGAAAAGAGAATTTCAGACCAATCTCCCTCATGAACTTAGATGCAAAAATCCTCAATAAATTCCTTGCAAATAAAATACAGTGAATCATCAAGATTATGAATCTTGACCAGGTAGGACTTATCCCCTGGATGTAATGATGGTTCAAAGTATGAAAATCTATAAATGTATTACACTATATCAGCAGAGCCTAAACCAAAAACCACATCAGCATATGAATATATTCAGAGAAGACTTTTTACAATGTCTAGTATTCGTTCATGGTCAAAGCACTACAGAAAAGTGGAATAGGTGACCTAAGCCTCTTCCTTCTAAAAGCCATCTATGACAAATCAACAGCTAACATAAGTCTAAATGGAGAAAAACTAAAACCTTTTACTCTCAAATCCGTTATAATACAAGGATGTACTCTATCACCACTTCTGTTCAATATAGTTCTGGAATCTTTAGAGCCATTAGATAAGAGAGAAAATTAAAAAGAATAAGAATAGTTAAAGAAGATATTAAACTACAACTACTTGCAGATGACATGATACTCTGATTGTAAGACACAAAAAGGTGCAATAAGAAGCTCATATAATTAAGAAAAGCATTCTATAGCATTGTACGATGCAAAGTCAACATCCAAAAATCAATAGCATTCCTCTATACAGATTACAAATTCACTGAGACAGAAGTGAGACATTACCCTTCACAATAGAATCCAAGACAATGACATGCTTTTGAATTAATGTTCTATTGGAAATAAAGGATCTATGCTATGAAAATTACAACCCTCTAAAAACAGAGAGAGAGATCGATGAGCATTTCAGAAAATGGAAAGATGTTCCTTTTTCCTGTATGGGAAGAAACAAAAATGAGAAGATGGTAATATTCCCAAAATTTTTACACAGATTTAATGGAAGTCCTATCAAGATACCATCAGTGTACCTCTTGAAACTAGAAAAAAAAAATCTCACACTATATTTGGAGCTAGAAAAGACTTAGAATACAAAGGCAATCTTGGGCAACAAAGGCCATGCAAGAGGCACTAAAATCCCTGACTTGAAATTATACTACTGTGACAAAAATCTACTGTGACAAAATCAGAATGATACTGGTAAAGAAATATACCCAAGGACCGACGGAACAGACTAGAAGATGCAAATGCAGCTACAAACACCTAGCCCTCTTATCTTTGACAAAGGAATCAAACAAGTTCACTGAGGAAAGACAGCCTCCTTATGAAAGGGTGATGGAAAATCTGTCTTTCCACTTGTCAAAAACCAAAACCTAGACCCAAGTCTATCACCATGCAGTAAACTAAATTCAAAGTGGATGAAAGACCTAACATTAAAACAGAAAAAGGTATCTCTATTGGAGGAGAAATTAGATGGAAGTCTTCAAGATATAGTACTAGGCAGATAGTTCATCAACAACAACAACAAAAAAAAAAACTGCGTGGGAAATACTGCAAGGAATCAACACCTGAGATCTCTTCTTACTGAGCAGTTTCTTTGTATCAAAAGAAATCAACAGTAAAGTCAGAAAACAACCTACAATTTGGGAAAAAATATAACCAACAATCACTTAGACAAAGGATTTCTATCTAAATAGTATAAGAACTAAAAACAATCAGGAGCCCAAATTTAAAGATCTAAACCAAAAGTGGGTGTCTGAGATGAATACACACTTCTTAGAGAAGGAAATACAAGAAGCAAATAAATACATCATAAAAAAGATCCACAGCACTGGCCTTTTGAGAAATATAAATTAAAACAACTTTGACCTATCGTCTCACCCCATAAAAAAATGGCTATCATAAGGAAAATTCATAACAAATGCTGGAGAAGCTGTGGGTAAAAAACTAATGATTCTTCACTGCTAGAAGAAAAGCATCCAGGTGCAACCATTGTAGAAATCAGTGTGGAACTCCTCAAAAAACTAAGACTGGAAATCCCATTTGATCTAGGTAGTCCCCTTCCAGATATTTCTCCAAAATACCTGAGAACATCATACTACACTGATTTGTGTGCACCCATATTTGTAGCAGCATGATTTGTTGTAGCTAAATCTTGGAAACAATCAAAATGACCATCAATTGAGGAATGTATGAAAAAATGTGGCATTTTTGTACACTGTGCTACCTGGCTATAAAGAAAAACAAACCCAAAGCTTTTATAGGCAAATGGATGCAAGTAGAGGCTATACTCATAAGTGAAACAGGTCAGACTGACATGTGTAAAATATCACATTATTTTGCTGATATAAGAATCTGAAAGAACAAGTAAAATGTGAAAGCTATAATAGATACAGTAAAACAGAGAGAAATTGAACTTAAAGATTAAACAAGAAAATGTGAGAGAAGGGCAAAAATAGGAAAGAGAGAACAGCAAGCAAACATATATTCAGAAACGCTGAGATGATTGCATTCATAATTTCCACCAGTTTTTTTTTTAATTAACAATTAACGTTTATAATTTTGTATGCAGATATCTGCAATGTAAGCAACTACATTGAGGACAGTAATGTGTCATGCAAATCCATGGTTGAATGCCTTTCATTTTGGTCACCTAAATGTGTATATAATTTTTTTTATCAATTTTTATAGTTTCAATAAAATGAAACAAAAAAGAAAAGGGGAAAAAATTAAGATTTCCTGAATGTGACATTATTCAATTATTTTCTCAATCTTGCATAAATGTATATGCTAATCTGAGCAATATATTTGACAGTAAAATAGATAATATAACTATTAATAATTAGCTATTGTTTTGAAAATCTGAAATATATGTATTGTTGTATGTTGCTCTGTTTTCTGTTTTTACTCTTCAAAATTAAATTAAATTGAATTTTAAAAATAACTAAATTATGAAAGTATGTTTTTTATATTTTTTTTCTGATTCTTTGCTATATTATTAAATATCACCTTTCAGAATTACATGTAAATCTGCCAGGGTTTTCCAGGTATAATTTGAAAACTACATAGAAGATCATGTAGCTAATTACTCGATTTCATAATGCCTTCTTTATAAGGAAATATGCTGTTTCAGTTTTCTCTATGACAAGCCAATTAGATTTATTAGAATATCAATCATTAATGGCAAATACCAATTCCAAGTTAAGTCTAAGACGGTTGATATTCAGAAAGACAGTGACGTTAAGCTCAAGCGTCTATGTTGTAGAGTAATAGTATCACTAAGCTTCTCTTCTAGAGGGTGAAGAGTGTAAGTTTAAAAACCAAAAATTAGAGAAAAAGAAGGGCTGTAAGGATAGCCAGTATTTTGGCCCTAGGCCTTCAAGGTCAGTGAGAACTCAGGACATAAGAGGACCAGTGCTGCAACATCCTAGAATATTTCAAAATTAAAATATTGTACAGGATTTCAGCAAAGAGATTTGATTACAGCCTTAAGTTTTATCTTTGATCTAAAAGCCAAGCAGACCAGGAAATTACAGAATCCTTTTGCTCATGTTCTTTTTTTTGAAGAACAGATTTATCAGAGACAAGTTATAGTATTATATCAAAGTTCCAATTAGTTTTCTTGAAAGGTTTATGAAACCAAAGATCGAGTGCTATAATTCATCTTAACTAGTCATGCTAAAGAAACTATTCTTCATTTTCCAAAAAAATGTGACATCATAGGGCATATTGTGTATATATTTCTAGGTCACATAAAGCCACTTAGGTAAGTTACTTGTGAAAAAGATTTAGTGTCCATCATAATTACATTGGAAGGAAAGATAGCTACATTTTTGCATAAATGTCTTCCACTTTCAATTCCTAATATTTAAACGTTAATTTTAAAAAGTTATATTCATCAATATTCTGTAAAATTAGAATGAAGAGAATGTAAACGAAATAGCCACAAAAATGCTTAAGATTATTGTCAACCTTACTATGGGAATAATGCTGTTAAGTGGAAAGCACAGTAACCATACCAAAGTCCAAAAGCAGTATTATAATTTTGTTGTTGTGATATCCAAAGTATACCAGAGATTTCTTGTTAGAATCTTTGTCCAGCACCGGTTTAGAAAGGCAATGTCAAAATTTAATAAATACAAATCATTTTTATCCAATAGTTGGCCAATCATTTTACATAATAAAAGTCAGATATTTCTCTCAAAACCAAATCTATCATCATAGAGAAATTTTGTACCCAGTTTGTGGATAGTCTAAAGGTATTCTAGTTTATGTCACTACTTTCGAAAGGTTAATCTCAACCTTTGAAGATAAGTACATAACTTATAAAATTGCTTAGCCAGCAACACAGTATTCACATATACTCATTTGGCAATTCTTATTGTACTATAGTTAAGAAATAACAAACTAGAATTTAGGTTGAGTCTCACTAATAATAATTCAGCTGAGTCCTCATATCACACAGTATTTTGAAAATTGACCTTGTGGGCTGGTAGCACGCATATTATCTTGTGATACTGGATAGTGGCAGCAAATATTGCTGTCCTTAACCATCTGACGACGGGTAATAGGTACCCAACCACGGGTAAGTTGCCAACTCTCTACCATACACAGTATTACTAACTTGTACCATTTACTAGATTAGGTACATTTAGTATATTGTAATCTAAGATACTTTCAGTTTATATTGCACCATTTAGAACATCAACCCATCATAATTGAGAAAGAATAAGCGTATTTCCTTGGTTTTAAATACTAAAAGCCACTACTTGGCTGTCTAATACCAGTGAATTTTGAAAAATAATTAGCAACTCTCTGGTGTAGAGCCTATGTATAATCATAACATCCTTGGATCCTCTACTTCTGTGTCTTGAATTATATCCTAAATTTAGTATTTCATACACACAAATTCAAGACTTTTATTTAAAGCCATTCTAGGAGGAAGAAAGAAGTGAAATTTATTTATAGTTATATTTAAAAATATTGAAGTTGGTGTTTTCAAACAGCAAATGATCTGATAAATATCCTTTGAAACTAAGAAAATATAAAACAATATTAGTATATTTGTTATAAATTGACTTTTCTATGTATCTTTTATACATTATATTTTTTGAATAAAAATAGGAAACATGTACAGGTGTGGTATGAAAGGAAGATTATGTATGTCTCCTCATATATACAGATTCATATTTAACCACAAGAAAAATATGAAACAAAGGAAAAATATATATTAAGTCCTCATGGTAACAAACTTTGAAGGTTCATAGTATTATCTTCATTTTTACTATCGCTATTGAAACATTGATATTAAAGATAGTGCCTCTTATTAATCTTATTTTGCTTCCAAGTGGGATTCTATCATAATTTTTGAACTATACTATTAATTTGTTATAGCTCTATCTATTGTCTGTAAGTAAAGAACAGAGTTGGCATCTGAAAATGCATTTTTCTAGTTAACTGTATTGTCAAAGCAAAGAGAGAAATTAGTCTACTTTCACATTTATTTGAATGATTATCATTTACAACAAAGATTTATTTGGTGCCTTAACTATTGTACATATTTACATATTACACACTCAGACACCTCAGACACTTGCATATATATACATACACATATACATATAAATGTATGTATATGTATATATGTGTGTGTATATATATATGTATATATATATATGTATATATATATACATATATATATATATATATATATATATATATATATATATATATAGTTATTTGAAGACATTAGGAGAATAGAAAAATGATGGATTACCTGATTGAGCAATATAGGAAAGAAATACATCATATGAAAATAGTTTCAAAGAGATATACAAGAAAATGAAATCTCAATCACAAGCTGGCAATACCGTATGAATATAAGTTCTGTGTGTCATTCCACATAATAAAGCTTTTCTGCTGGATGAACAAGGGCAAGTTAAAGTAAGACCTGTATAACAAAACTTTCATCTTTTGTGTCTTCCAAGGTCCAATCCCCTCATGATTAACTTTGGAAAAATGTATGGTGCTTTGTAGAACTGTTGTCACTGTTAGCCTTCAGGATGAGTCACGGCCATTGCTTGACCAGTTTGCTGTCTGTGAAAGCTTAAGAGAATGTTTTTTCTCTAGGTGACTCTTAGACACACTATATTTCATTTATCCCTTTCCTTTGAGGTTCCATAATCTCCTTGACCAGAAAATTCAGGACACCACTGAGTTATAGGATGTTACAGCACAGGTTCTCTTCTGTCCTGAGTCCTCAATGACTTTGAAGGGCTAGGGCCAAAATATTGGCTATCCTCGTAGCCCTTCTCTTCCTCCAATTTTTGGTCTCCAATTCTCAACCCTCCAGCAGAGAAAGTTCATGATAGTGTTGTTCTATAACATAAGTAAGTAAGCTTAACATCACTGACTTTCTGAATATCAAACAACTTAGACCTAGCTTGAGATTGGTATTTTCTGTCATTCATTGATATTCTAATAAATCTCTATAGAATATGATAAAAAACAGTTACAAACTTTTACACAGACATTTAGAAATCCAAGGATATACAAAATTGTAGCCTGTCAAGCATGTGGCATTTTGCCTAGTTTCTTACTCTCCACTAATACTCTTTTTTTTTGTTAACCAACTATTTACTTGAGAGAGAGTATCTCAGTAACTTAGTTTACATTAGAAGCGGAACACATTTAAAAGACCAGAATGACAGGCATTCCAAGCATAGTTTTAGTGTTGCACGTTGCTATCATCAATGTGAAAAGTCTTTTGAACGTTCTTAGGATCAATTTCTAAATAATCCTGTGTACATGAGTACATGGCTTTCCTAATGCTATGTTTCCTCTCTTTTCTGCCTCCAGGCACTTCATAGTTTAATCCATAACACATTCAGTTGTGTTAGGAATGATGAGAAAGAAGGAGTCGACACAAATGATATTAAAAGAATATAGGCAGAAGTAACAGCAGAAACCTTCCCAAATTTGAGAAAACACTTGCACATTCTTGTAAATGAAGCATATAGAACTCGAAATAACATTAATCCAAATCAAAACACACCCAGAAAGTAATAGTCAAAATCCCGGAAATCCAGCAGAAGAATAATATACTACAAGCTGTTACAGAAAAGAAGCAGATCACATTTCAAGAAAAACTCATCAGAATATTGGCAGATTTATCTTCACACACCATGAAGTCAAGAAGAGCATTGAGCAGAATGCTTCAAGTCCTCCATTAAAACAAATTCCAGCCCAGACTGCTATACCCAGCAAAACTCTCAAGTATGACGGAGAAGTGAAATACTTCCATGGCAAGGAACAATTACAGAATTTCATAATGTGAAAGCCAACCCTACAAATTATACATCAAAAAGTTTTAGAAAGGGACCAAAATGACCTGGACTCAACAAATGAGAACAGAAAAAGCCCACCAAATAGGACAACCAATTAAACACAGCAGAAAAAGGAGTAAACAGTAGTAAGTAAAGCTCATGTCAATCATAAGTCAATACATTTCAATTATAACCAATAATGTAAATGGAATTAATTCTCCAATTAAAAGAAATAGACTGGCAGAGTGGGTAAGGAAGCAAAATCCAACCATATGCTGTATACAAGAAACACACTTAACTCATAAAGAAATTCATAGGCTAAAATTTAAAGGGTGAAAAACAATATTCCATGCCTCAGCACCTCAAAAAAAAAAAAAAAAAAAAAAAAGGAGCAGTAGCAATCTTGTTTGCAGACACTCTAAACTTCAAAGCAAGATTGATAGGTACTGGTTATGGGAACAGTTCAAGGTGAACAGCTAACACTTATAAATAGGTATGTACCCAACATGGGAGTTCTGAACTATATAAGACAAATATTAATGGACTTGAAAAATCTACTATCCAATACCACAATCTTAATAGGAGACCTTAACACCCTTTGGTCCCAAAAGCATAGGTCAAGCAGACAAAAAATTAGCAAAGAAGTAGCAGAACTGAAATGGAACCTGGTACGATTGGACTTAGTGGATATGTACAAAGTGATCTAACCAGCCACTTCAGAATACACATTTTTCTCTGCTGCACGTGGGACATTTTCTAAAATAGACCACATATTAGTCTATAGGTCATGCTTAAGTATATGCAAGTAAACAGAAATTATCCCATGCATACTATCTGAACACAGTGCAATGAAATAGAAAATAAATGATAAAAGAAACCACAAGAACCCCAGACAATAACCTGAACTACCATGGAAGGATGGGAGAGAGACCAGCTAGAAGTTGTCTTCTCCTCAGTTGCTGCCCCTACCTTTGATTTCTTGCTTTTTTCCAGTACCATGAACAGTTGCTTTCTGCCATGTGCTACTCTGATTGTGGACTGAAACCTCTACTAACTGTGAGCTAAATAAACCTTTCCTTCCTTCATTTGCATGTTGGGGATTTTGTTCCAGCAAGGAGAAAAGAGTTACTGAGATAGCAGCCCAAGCAAAATACTCCATATTCCTTCATGAGTTGACATCAGTTCTTTTAAGGGTCAGACTAGTATGTTCTGGTCATTACATCAATACTCTGATTCTTCTCACATTTCTAAAGTAGACTTTGTATATTTTAATATCTCTGGAATCAGCCAGTGTTGTTAGTGATTCTAATCATCAATATATAATTGGCATATATTTACAATCATGTAAAACAAAGTACAGAAGTGATATAATTCTTTAACTTAATCTAGTAAAAATGTTGCAGTGTGTATTAACGGAATATATTGCAATTAGTGAATGTGAAAAGTGAAACTAACCAAAATTAATCTAAATGGTAACTGTACTTTGTAATGGCACCTGATATTAATGTGGTACTGGGAATTGAACACAGAAACTTTATATTGATATTTCCATTCAATGCTAGATTTAAGCATATAATATTTCTGATTCAGTCTTCCAAAATGCTTCCCACTTTAAAATTAGTAATCAAATTCACTATGAAGTTTTTAGGTAAGTGATAGGGTATTTCAATTAGCTTTCCTTTTTATATATCATTGTTAGACTTTACTGCTGGATGGTTAAGACCAACACAAAGCAAGACCTGTTTTACAAAAATATGTAACTTTTCTATCTGACAAAGTCAGTCAAGTTCCCTCATGGTTGACCCAGAAACTGTACTGTGGTTTCCAAAATTTTTGTCAGTGTCAGCCATCTGGATGAATCATGGCCATTGCTTGACCATGTTGCTCTCTGTGGAAGCCTAAGAGAATGTCTTCTCTCTTGGTGACTCTCCTTAGACACACTGTACATCATCCATCACTTTCCTCTGTGGTCACATAATCTCCTTGAACAAGAAATTTGAGACTACACTGAGTTAGTTATATGTTGTTAGAGTATAGGTTCTTTTATGTCCTGTGTTCTCACTGATCCTGAAGAGCTAGCGCCAAAATATTGGCTATACTTGTATCCCTTATTTTTCTCCAATTATTTGGACTATCAACTTAAGTTGTTAACCATCCAGAAGAGTAGTTTAATGATATTATTCCCTAAAACTTAAGCACTTGAGCTAACATCACTATCATTCCGAATATCAAACGCCTTAGACATAACATGAAACAGGTATTTTACATCAATTGTTGCTACTCTAGACTTTAAAATCCCTATATAATGTAAAAAAATAACAGTTACACATTGTCATAAAGATATTTTTCAATTTAACCATGTACAAAATTATAATACTACACTTCTATGGCCCATTTTCCTTGTCATATATTCTTCTATCTTTTTTCTTACTTTCTTTTTTATTATTTTTAAGCAAACATTTAATTGAGAGAAAGTATAGTATAATCAATATGACATTAGAAGCCGTGCATAATTAGAAGACTAGAATTATAGGTGTTCCAAGCATCATTATTTTAGATCCAAGATGTTCATAGTAATATTATACTGTATTGATTACTATTCTGTTGTAGTAAGTTTTTAATGTGATGTATAGTGTAGTATGAAGTGCATGTCTACATGTTATGCTTATTTTTGAATATTCTGAGGAATCTCCAAATATATAAATTTCCAACTTTATTTGTCCTGTATACAGAAATTAACTGGTGTTCTGGGTCAGCTTTCATTAACTCTGTAGATTAGTTTTCATTTTAATATATTGAAGATAGTCTTAGCAATCAGGAAACCCTTGAGCAAAGCTGTTGATATGTATTTATATCATCTTTAATTTCTGAAAAAAACTCAGTTGAATGTATGCTTATAATGAGCATAATTTAATCTTGGGATAATTTTTTATCATTGTCAAATATACCTCTTGATCTCTAGGAATGTTTTTGTTTTGATATCATTTTGACTGATATAACCATTTCAAATAGATTCATGTTATGTACGTGTCTAGATATCTACCAAAGGACTCATGGCTTCATGGGTTTGGTTTTTTGGAATGACTGGGCATACGAGGATGGGATTAAGTATGTGATGCTGGGGTCAATTCATGATGCAGTGCTAGGAAATGGGTGACCCTCTCTGGGAGTGAGTGCTAGCCACCCAAAGCATAGCCTAGATAGAACACAAGCATCAGAAATAGGGCTATTTCACTTGTATTTCTGCTTTGCTGCTTGCTTCCTTTTGCTTTGTTGCTATCTGTCCACCAGGAGGTCTTTCGGCTCTCCAGTTCCCCTCTGCCATGTCATTCTGCCTTAGAACCCACAAAATATGAACTGAAATTTTTACCAGCTATGAGCGACAGTAACCTTGAGTTCTTTAACTTTGAGCTGTCTATAATTTTATCACACCAATGATAAAGTTAGCTATGACATTTTTTTTTTGTCTTTTTGAGACAGGGTCTCACTATGCAGTTCAGACTGGCCTTGAGCTCACTTTTGTAGCCCAGGCTGGTCTCGAACTCGCACCGATCCTCCTGCCTCAGCTTCCCGAGTGCTGGGATTACAGGCTTGCGCCACCACGCCAAGCTCGGACATTTTTGTTTAGATGATATCTGTTTTTATATCTTTCAGTCTAGTTTTTGTTTCTCTGTAGACAAAAGAATGGGGCTGCATTTCTGCAATTCTTTTTTCTAATCTGATAATCCCTGTCTTTTAATTGGATCTCTAATTCATTCATATTTAATATTATTGCGGATATGTTTGGAGTTATGACCATGCCTTTACTTCTATTTTCTATGACACATGTCTTTTATGTTGCTCATTGTCCTTTAATGTTTACAAATTCATTCATCCTGTCTTCTTCCAATTTGCATTTTTCAACATGTTATTAGAATAGTTATAATTTTCAGAGTTTTTAGTATAAGTTATTGTGCTTTTCAACTCTAGAATTTTCATTTGATCCTTTAAAAATACACGATAATTTCCCTCTAATTATGTGTACTTTCTGTTTGACAACACACTGACAGCATAGCATCCTTCATTTCATCGTTCATGTTTCCCTTACATTCTAGAAATATTTATAATGGCTACTTTGAAAACTGTTCTGTCAAATCCAGTATCTGTCACATGCACAATGCATCTCTACTGGGTTTGTTGTGTATGTATCATGCTTCCATAGACCCAAAATGAAATGTTTCATTCATATTTAATGTTTCATTTTTTTTCTTAACATGGGGCGTTTTAGATTATGTAGTAACTCTGGGCATTATTCTACCTAAAAGAGCTTGCTATTGTCATTTGTTTATTTTTGTAACAATTGACTATCTTGCATTAGTGACTTTTCCCATGCCCCAGTCCAGTGGAGATGAGTCTGTGATGTTGCTCCTCAGGAAGGAACAGCTTATGTTAGCAATCTCCCTGAGGCTAGGAAACGGTTTTCTTCCCACTTTCTTTGAAGATACCTAGCTGTTCAACTCTACTAATTGTCTGTATTTCCTCTACTATTTTCATTGATGTCCTGAGTATAAGTTCTTCAAAGTAATCCAATCCAATTGTGGCTCCTTCAAATGAGTAGTTTCCAATTTCAATGCTTGATTTGTTTTTTTTCTGAAATAAGTACACTGCACACTGTCTTCTTCCCCATCTGTCCTGCTAATTGGCTGGCCTACAGTATCTGCTGTGCTTCCATTAGACCTACATATGTCTTCCCAGTTGCCTTTCCCTGCAACTCCCACTCTCCTGGAGAGTGTCCCTTCCTTTATAATGCTCTACAATATGTTTCAAAAGAAGTCAGTTCTTTTTGAAAAAGCAATTCCCACCTGCTTTAAAGTTTAGTTTAAAGTTTAGTGATTCTCCCCTCAGCTTTCCCAGTGTATACACCTACACCAGGACTCTGTGGCAGGCTCAGCTTGCCTTGGGGTTGGGGATGGTGCAGAATGTGGCTCCAGGGATCAAGCTATGTTCCCTGCACTTGCCTAAGCTTGCCTAAACAGGAAATTTAGTCCACTGAGCATCTTTCTGGCCTTGGTTTTCTGTTTTTGAATATGTATATTTTAAAGGCATGAAAGTGATCTTACTGCTGAAGATCAGAACCAGGTCTTCTATTTCTATTTCTCGGACCAGCACTCTCTGTGGCATAATTTTGATAGTGATTCATTTTACTAATACAACTTTCAGCTAAGCATAAAACTATATCTGAGGCCCATTGTCACAACAACTCACAAAAATCAATATATGCAAAAAAGTACCTCTCAAGGGTAATATAATAAAATTCTAACTGGAATGCCCATGTTCTCTTATACACAACTATTTTAGAAATACAGCTACATACCACATAATAATGTTTCAGTTATAAATGGTCACATGCAATTTGGTGCATAAAAAGTGATTTTATAAGAACATAATTGAACTGAAAAGTGTTTGTACCCTAATAACCCTGGAGTGATTGCAACACTTTAACACAATGTATTATTTACATGCTTGTGGCGATTCTGGTGTGAACAAACCTACTGTACTGAACCTTGTGTAACAGCATAGCATTTAAAGCCAATTTCACTACTTACTAGTAATAAACAATATGTTTCTGTCGATTTGTTATATTTTTATCATTATGTTAGAGCATACTCCTTTTATTTAAACAACTTTATTATAAAACAGTGCTGTGTTATTCATGAGTTTTATACATTTAGTTTACTGAGTCTCTTGATTGCTTCATATCTCTTGAGCTTGACTTAATCTCATGTTTTGTTTACCTTGGTTCTACTTAGAGTAGGCTATTGCACATGTGTGTATTGTACAGCTTACATGCAGCATGCTGTATCATGTAGGTTTGTGTGGTTACACTCTGTAATGTTAGCATAGTGACAACACTGACTAACAACGAATTTTACAAAATATATTCTCAGCAATAAATAACATCACTATAAAATTCTATAAGCTATATATATATATATATATATATATATATATATATATAATTTTTCTTTCATCATCTGGTTTAAAATTCCGCAAACATTATACTATTTGAACATCAACAGTAGATTTAGTAAATCACTAAATTAATCACTCAATGGCACACTACTAATGAGTAAAAGAATTGATTTGAACTTAATTGCATGTTTAATAACTTTGACATTTAGGAGAATCAATCATGAAAGCCTACTTTAATTTTCAATGAAAACATAATCAGAATTATTTATGTAAAGAAACTAGGGCAAAAGGACATTTGAGTACTGAATTTATGTTTGATGAAATGGATCAAGCAGCTGCCCTTAGTATTAATTTGTAAGCACAGCATGAGCTTAACCAAGAAGAAAACTCTCAAAGCCAGTATATATTGCTTAATGGCAAAAGACTGGATTTACAAATGCCTAAGTTGGGAAATAAGCAACTTAACCTTGAGCTAAGAGACGCTTTTACAAAGGGAACCAGCAAGAGAGGGTACAGCAAGAGCTGAGAGACCATTATCTCAGTTTCCATAGCATGAGAGAGAAATTAGAAAAACTCAGGCAGAAAGAGATTTGCCAGTTACTCCTTTTACGTCCTAGAATGCACTCAAAATGAACTTTGTTACTAGATTGAGGAAGTATTAGACCACATTTAACAGGCAGAAGAAAAAAGTAATGATTTCTGCTAAAAGACACACAGCTGAGTTGCGAGCTAATGCAGGAAGAGCTATTAGACACAGCACCCAATATTTCTCACTGAGCAAACCTGGAATGAGGTCCCTTGAGGGAAAGAGAGTTCACAGGTTAGAACCATATACACAGACTAAAAGGTTAACCGAGCAAAAGGCTTGAGACTCAGTAGTTCACAAGCAAATCCCCAGAGTTTACCCATTTTTTGTGTTTAGTAACAAAATCAAAGGAATTTAGATTAATTGTTCACAGACTTCAGTGATCTAGCTTATATAAGTGAGAAATGAGAAATTAAACTGTTAATATCACCGCATGGTTTTATGTTGCACATCAAACAATTTCTCTTATTACTTTGATATCTGGTGTGAAGACAATGATGTAATAGTGCATTTAGCTTTTATCACATGAATTTCCTGAGAAATATAATAGCTATGTAAAGCAATTATATGAACTGATACATATTCTATGTTTATTAGAAAGGCCATGTGGTCATGACTCTATTTAAAAATAAGACAATACAGCATTTATACTGTCTATGTTGAAGTACTTTAGTTTTTCTTTTCAATTGTGGATCATAAATGGATAGTGTATTTATAGAATAATATGTTTGATATTTACTAGAAATCACATAAGTCTTTACAAAGTTTTTATTTTTTACCAAACGTTATTTTATTGGAGATGATCTATTATTAGACTATATAAATCTGATGTAATGAAAACTCTGATGGAATATGTAAGAAAGATAATAAGAATGCCTTGAAATATCATTAGACATTTATCATTTTCTTACTGTCATTTATAAAACTATGAGAAATATAAAAATAAATGTCTTAGAGTGGACCAGATATCTCAGCAGACTAAAGTGACTGCTTAGGCAGGCAGAGGGCCCCAGGTTTAATCCCAGGAGTGCAGTGGTGGCTCTGCACCTGGGGCAGGCTGAGATGGTACTTGACATTGGGCATGGTGGTGTGTACCTGTAATCCTAGCAATTCGGAGGCTGAAAACTGGAGGACCACTACAAGTCCAACCTATATAGTGAGACCCTGTAGATCCCGTACTAAGTACATTTTGGAACCTGTAGTAAAAGCAGAAATCTAGGACTTGACTGTAGGCATAGTTGGTATTCTTAGTTATCTCACTTTGTCTGTTTCTCCACTTAGATTTGAGTCTTTCATTTACACCACAGTTAAGCATAAGCTAAATAAAAATGGTGGCAAATAGCTCTTGTCCTTTTGCTATTCATGGGGATAATCAACAAGAATTAATATAGGATTCTTTGGGGGCACAGCTGAAGAGTGGTATGGTTTGAATCTAGGTGTCTCTCCAAAGCCCCATGCAGTCATGGGGTAGCTTCTGGAGTTTGTGCTTGATTATTGTGTGTCTTAGTTACTTTTTGCTTGTTGCTGGGACAAATACCTGACACCCAATATGAAGGAACACAAAGCTTATCTAGCTCACAGTTACTGGAGGTTTCAGTCCATATTCGGCTGGCTCCAAGGCTGAGTGGCACGTGACAGAGAGCAGCAGCTCATGGTGCCAGAACAGCAACAATGGCAACAGATGAAATGGAATAACCAGAGGAGTAGAGAGCAACTTCACGAGTCTGTTTCTCTGTCTCTTTTTCTATTACATTTAGGCTCTCTGCCTTAGCCTATCTGTCTCAGGCTACATCTATAATTCCCAGCACTATTGAGACCTATAATCTCATCAGTAATAAAACACATAATCTTAGTGGATTATGAGGCAAGTCTCAAACTCTAGAAATCCCTGCCCCATGATACCATGAGGTTTTGGGGGAACAGCTAGTCATAAACCATAACATTCTGCCCCTGGATCCACAAAGTCTCATGAACATCCCTTTGTGCAAAATACATTTTAGTCGATCTGGAAGAGTTGCCAAAGTCCTAACAGTGTCAGCACTGATGAAAAGTCAAAGTCCCAAGTCTCCTCCAAGATCCAAGGCAAACTCTTAACTGTGAGTCCCTATATAATAGAAAAGTTAAACATATCCAACCTTCAGAGGCACAAGATGAACATTAGCATCCCAAAAGTTGCAAACAACAGGAGAATACAAAACACTGGTACTAACACAAGTCTAAATTCTCACAGGACAAACATTACATCCCACAGTTCCAACTGAAGCATCCAAAACAGACTGCACTGAGTTGTGGGCTCTATGCAGCTCCGTCCCTAAGGCACTCTTGGTAGTAGTTTCCATGGCTTCTCTCTTAGGCCGGCTTTGCTCCCTCTTTCCATGATTCATGTTCCTGGCCTTTCTAGACTTCTTGGGTTTCCACTGAACAAGCTTTTCTCACACGGTTTTACACACTGCCCTCTCTGGGGCACACCGCCTGTCATCCCAAGTCTTTCTGCAATCTAGGTGGAAGCCTTCTTAACCTCAGAACTCCTGAATTCTCAGTGCATCTAAAACAACTGCCATGTAAATGATGCCAAAGTCTGCTGTCACCTGGAGGAGTAACCAGGCTTCCCCCTCACTTGGATGTAGGGGTTGAGGGCCTAGATTGCTAACACCCTGACCCTGATTCCAAAAAAGAAATTCTCTATGCTGGCACCATTTTGGAACCTGATTGGGCCACTGCTGCCATTCTGGTACTTGGGTCTCTGTGCATTTCATCTCAAGGCAAAATCCCTCTCCCTTGCAATTCTGTGGCTGTAAAGGGCAGAAAGATGGCCCCTCTTGTGATGTCTTCAGGCCATTCTTTTGATTCTTTGATTCCTTCCCAGCAGTGGAGCTCCTTTCAGCTCCATCGTTACAGTCTAAAGATTTCCTGACGTTTCCTTTCTGGCCAAACTCACATTTTATATCATCCTTCTTGGCTCTTTGCTCTTGATTTTCAACATAAATCTGGCTACAAACCACCAATAACCACCATGCCACTGCCCCAATAGTTTGCTGCTTTGAAATAGCTCTTGAAAGATTAATCAGTCTGCCATGCTTAATCTCAGTCTTAGGCACAGTCTCTGGGCACAAGCGAAATTCCAACAGACTTTCAGCCAATCCACAGCACAAATCATCTGGAGTCTAATGACCAATGCTATCCTTTTTCCCAGCAGAAACCTCCTCAACCTGGTCTTTACCACCAGGTCTTCTGTCAGTCTTCTGGTCTGAATTCTGACCAGAATCTACCCTAGGGAACAGTCGAAGCTTGTCCAGCTCTTCTATAGTAGACGACCTCGCTAAATATTTGCTATCTCTGCTCTTAAGCTGTTCTTTATATCCAAGCTTCAAGCCAGTCTTCTGGTTTGAGCTCTGATCAGAATCTCCCTTGCAGAGCAGCCAAAGCTTTTCCAGGGCTTCACTTGTAGGTGACATCTCTGAACCTTTTCTATCTCTTCCTGTAAACCATTCCCAGAATCTTGTAATCTACATTGTCAGTTATACCCAAAGAAATTACCCCACTCCTGTTGCCAAATTCTGTCTTAGTTACTTTTTATTCAGTGCTAGAACAAATACCTGACACCCAAAATGAAGGAAGGATAGGTTTATTTAGCTCATAATTACTGGAGGTTTCAGTCCATATTCAGCTGGCTCCAAGTCTGAGTGGTACATGACAGAGAGTAGTAGTTTATGGCGACAGAACAGCAACAATGGCGACAGAGGCAACGGAATAACCAGGGGAGCAGAGAGCAACTGTATGAGTCTGTCTCTGTGTCTCTCTTTAAATCACATCAGGCTTTCTGTCTTAGCCTATCCACCTCAGGCCACACCTATAATTCCCAGGAGTACTCAGACCCATAATCTCATCGGTACTAAAACACATAATCCCAGAGGATGATGAGGCAATTCTCAAACTCTAGAAATCCCCGCCTCATGGTTGAATGAGGCTTTGTGGGGACAACTAAACATAAACGATAACATTGTGGGTGTGGGTGTTAGGGCAGGTAATCAGCATTACAATGTATGGAAGGAGGAAAGGCTAGCTAGATGCCTCTGCTGCAGTCCTTCCTTTTGCTCTTTGTTCTTCGACTTCCCCATGACCAGCAGCTTTGTGCTTTGTGCCACTGTGCTTCAGAGCCAGCTGAGTATGTACTGAAACATGTACTAAATGAAAGCCAAATAAACTTTTTCCTTTTTTCATTTTGGTTATTGAATATTTTATCCCAATAATGAGAGACCAGTATCTGAGACAAAGAGTAAATAACTAGCTCCAGTGTAAGATTATGATATTTGGATCTAATGAGCAATTGGGGGAAACCTTAGCTCTCAGTTGAGAAATGCAGAATTTACACACAATGGAAAAGAACAATCCTCAAAGTGATGGGACAGGAATGAGCATGGAATAGCAAAATAAACCACCTTCTTCTATAAGGGAATGCAATTGTTGTGCGTCATCTCCTCAAATGGGGTATCCAGATCGTAGGCATTAGGCAGTCATCAGTCAAAACCTCATTCAACTCCCCAGAATCCTTTTTCTCCTACTTCAGCATTCAGCTCAATTCTACACAGCTCCAGCAACATTCCTGATCTATTACTATTGAATGTATCATTTGAGCTCTCTTGACTGCTGCTTCTAAGTAATATCTTCCTGACAGCTTCTGTGCTTTGAAAAATCTGGGATTAGATGATTAAATAAATAAGTAAAGAATATATGAAGAAAGATTTTCCTTCAAGTACTAGGTATTTCTTAAATGTCCTCAAAATCTTGACTTAATTTTTCTTTATAACTTATAAATTTCCTTTCCGTTCTTGCCACAGTTCATTCACACATAAGTCTTTAGGGGTATGCTTTCTCCAGGCACTCCTTCATATCAGTCTCTCTCCCACATAATGTGTACTTTGAAGCACTCTGCTCCTGTCTAGAATAATTCATGAGTGCCTGTTGTCTGTGGCATCTGTGAGTAAGGTTCCAGTTCAGAGAGTAATATAAGCACTGGAATATTCTCAGGGCTCTCTATGTGGTAGTCAATAGGTTCCAGGCAGGGATTTACCAGGTTTCACCCACAAGCACACACACACACACACACACACACACGCACACACCTTAACGTGGCCCGTGTTTTCTAAATGAAGATGTGAAGCTTAGAATGTAAATAGGAACCCACAAATTATACCCTCAAAAATAAAATAAAATAAAAAACTGAATAAAAATGGCCCAAAAAGGTTCAAATGACTGATACATACACAAAATTGTTGAATATCACTGGCCTTGCTGTACATTGAAAAAATGCAAAGTTAAAATAGAACTGAGATTATATCTTAAGAAAGAATTACTATCATCAATAAATCAAATCATAACAAACATTGATAAGGCTGTGAGGAAAAGGAACCCTTCTACATTGTTGGTGGCAATGTAGTAACCAGTAAATCCACTCGGTAAATCAGTACGGATATTCCTCCAAAAATTGAAACTAGAGATTGCATTTGACTGAGATATTTCTCTTTTGAGTATCTTCCAAAAAAGTTAAAGGCATTCTATTTCAGTAATGTATGAACATCTATGTTTATTTCTTAATAATTAAATTTTATAAGCAGTGTATGTGTTCATTGACAGCTAAACTGGTAAAGAAAATTCCGTGTTTATAGACAATAGAATTCTATTATGCTAGAAAGGATATATTTGAGTCATTTTCAAAAGAAGGGATGCACCTTCCAATCATGATAATAGGTGAGATACATGAGACAAATTAACTTCAAAAGTTTATGGCTTTTATTATATAAACTCAAAATATAAAGCAAGAGCAAAATAAAACAGAGTAGAAAAGTTTCCTTTCCAAATGGGAAACGAAAAAAGAGATGGAGAGAGGAGGACAAGAGGGAAAGAGAATGAAAAACAAAAACAGTTGATGCGTATCATATGTACATATACTAACTTCCCATAATGAATGAAATAATTAAACAATACAAACTAAGAAAAAGTTAATTGAAAGAGCTTATTTAAGACCACACAAGTGTCAAATAATGGGTTTGATATCAGTTGCAGAATATCTGACTTCAGAGATTATGCCCCAACTTGATTTTCTTCCTTGCTTTCTTTCTCCTGGTACTGGGGATTGAACTCAGGGCCTTGCACTTACCAGGAAATTGCTTATTCTACTGAACTATCTTCTGAGTCCCCAATTTCTTTTGCTATGCTGATTCCTTAGGACTAACCGACAAGAAAGGAGGAAGGAGGAAGAGACAATGAGGGAAAAGGGGAAAGAAATGGAGGACAAAAGGAGGGAGGAAAGCAAGGCAGAATAAAAGGAAGGATGAAGGGAAGAGACAAACGGAGGAAAGGAAGGAAGATGCGAAGTGGAAGGGAATAAGAAAAAGGAGGAAAAGAAGGTGAGGTAGGTGGGGTGTGATGTAAGGTCCAACTAATGAAACAAAAGGGGCAACAGAAAGAAGAAAAAGGTATAAGAGCAAAATCAGGGTGCTCTAAAGAGTACCTGAAATGGTAGAAGAAACAAAGAAAGGAAAGAGAAAGGGAGGAAATAAGAAAAACAAGACATGAAAGTCGACTACCAAGCTTATTTACTTTAAAAAAAAAAAAAGACACTAGAAGAACAACCTAATACATCGAGGCAGGAAAGGATAGGATTGTGAGCTCTGCCTTCTGAGATCCTGGGTTCAAATCCTGATTAGCAATCTTCACAAAGTTTTTGGCAAGTGACCTAAACCTGTATACTTTACTTTTCTAACTTACAAAATAAGGATGATAACATCTTTCTAAGGGATTTGAGTGAAGATCCAGAAACATAATTCACACAAAGTAGCCATAACAGTGGCTAACTTTACCTAAGTGGGGGATAAATGTTAGCTGTTCCTATACACTGTAAGTTTCTGAAGAGAAATCACCATTAGTCTTACAAGCAGAGAAAAGTAGCATTTTTGAAATTTGCATCTGCACTTGCCTTTAGCAAATGCTATGAAGCAGAAGCTAAAGTAGAGTAAGAAACCTCTGTGTTTGGGCTCACCTGTTATAATTTTATCTCGCTCTCTTTGTGGCAAATGAAAACCTTTACTACTGAACTGGCTTAGCTCTAGGTGTATCTTACATATTTCTAAACATTTTATTTTAACTTTTATCAAAAATACTAACTCTAAAATACTGTTTAAAAAGTTCTGGTTTTAGCCGGGCGTGGTGGCTCACGCCTGTAATCCCAGCACTTGGGAGGCTGAGGCAGGAGGATTGGTGCCAGTTAGAGACCAGCCTGGGATACAAAAGTGAGCTCAAGGCCAGCTTCAACTGCATAGCAAGACCCTGTCTCAAAAAGACAAAAAGTAAATAAATAAATAAATAAATAAATAAATAAATAAATAAATAAATAAAATAAAATAAAAAGTTCTGGTTTTTCAGTAGAAGGGCTAGGACACCAGTATAAAAGCTCTGTCCCTACTTGAAGGTCCTATCTCCGTGTAATTGAACCAAAGCTCATTAATGGACTGATAAATCAGTCATTCACAACTCTGTGTTTGTACTACATGAGAATACAAAAACCTAGAGAAAATTACTTAACACTGAGATTTTTTTAAAAATACAAGGAACACATTTTATGATCGTTTTCTGAACCCCAAGGGCTTCACTGAGGTTCACTATTCCAAACCCTTTCCTCTGAGACTTGTTTTAATGTTCCTCCTTTGGTATTCAGTAATACCCATGCATGTATTAAGAAGTATGATTGAGTTGAAAATGAAAAGTGAAGTGTCAACCTTAAATGGAATAATAATTATCATTTGTATAACAAGCTAAACCATACTAGTAGTTCACTGGAATAAAGTGGACACCTGCTTCACTTTGCTATTCCATGTCAGGTTGTCAGAAGAAAACAGAATTAGCTGACTTTGTTTATCTCATAATATTAAAAGTTTTCTTATGGAAAGGGGCGAAGGATGAAAGAGGCCCATGTCCATGTACCTCTTTAGGTTTGTGCAGATGAGGGCACACATGCTGGTGAGCACACAGATGCACACGATTGTGTAAAAGAACAGTCAGCATGCTACAGAATGACTCTGGGGTCCATAGATCACAGGCTGGACTTCTAAAGTCATATACACAGCCAGTATGTGGTTTTTGTTACCCTACTGACCTGGCTTATTTTTTCCCTCTGTACTATTCTCGACAATGACGAGCTTAAGTAAAGTGAGATCTGAAAGAAGAAGCAATTTCCTGAGCAAGGGACTGCTAGGTGTTTTCAAAATGATAGTATTGTACTACTGAGATATGGTGTCATAAAGTGTATATTATGCCTTGAGAGTGCCTTCCAAGAGCTGGAGCTGCAGAGCCTTGCACTTGAGGCTGTGTTCAGCACTCTGCTAGCTCATTCCTTTCTTCCTGAGGTGCAGCAAGAAGTTCATCACCAGGCATCAAATACCAGCACCCTGTCTTTGAGCACGAGGCCTCCAGAAGTCTGACATACTCATTTCTATTTCCTATAGATTACCCTACCTGAGATATCTTATCCATGCAGCACAAAAGACTTAAAACAGAGAAGTGTAGATAAATGGTGCAGTTGCATGTCTATTCCTGAGGCTTGCCGCCATCTGTGTGGATCATTTCTCTTTCTCTTCTTCTGCTTTTCACCAAGTTCAGATGCCTGACTGAGATCCACCTGTAACCTTCACAGTCTTTGATATTTGAGCTAACTGCTGGTTAACTGTGCTGTTTTCTAAAAAGAAACTATGCAGCCAAAATACAAAAATAGCAAAAGAATGAGAAACTCAATTAAACCAGAATCCAGAAAAAAAAAATTTTTATCACAAAACAAAATGAAATGGACACCTGAGTTCAATCCCTGGACCACCAATAAGTAAGTAAGTAAGTAAGTAAGTAAGTAAGTAAATAAGTAAGTAAGTAAATAAATACACAAGACAATAACAACGTAATCCATAAAAATCTAGCAGTCTTCTTTCTAATATTCTCAGATGTAACCTTAGCTGTACTACCAAACTGGATTTTTTAAAGAGCACCCATGTGGAAGTTAACTGCCATATTCTTTCATTGTTTATCACAGAGAAGATTGGATTTGGACAGAAGCAAAAGAATAAAATGGTTTCAGGGTAAATCTTAAGGGTATTTGACTGACCTTGTCAGATGCAAAAGTTACATGCTTTTATATTGGTCTTGCTTTATCTTGGTCTTAACAATCCAGCAAAAATGTATAACAACGAGGTATAAAAAGTAAAGCCAGATTAATAAGCTATAAAAGGCTTAAGTCAACAGCTTCCAACATCGACAGTTCTGCTGTGAGCCGACTACTATTACCGACTATTGGACTATATATATTGCTACTTTCTTTTAGTTCAATAAGAAGAAAGATTTGTACTAATAATGTTTAGAAAATACGTTATGTCTTCATCTTTACTCTGAGCAGCTACTACAAAGCCAACAGTATACAATGTATTAATTGTTGTAACTGTCCTACTAACCTCTTTTGAAGCCATCTCATTGTTATTTCTTTCTCATTAAGATTAATAATTGTTTTAAAAAGAACAAAATGTAACCACTTTCTTCTTATTTATTAGTTGACTAAATGAATGATAATAACTAAGATTTTAAAGTGTCTATTGTACTAGATATGGGCCTGACTATAACTCAGGACTTTGGAGTTATTTCATCGAATTATTATTTTTATTACTCACTTTATAAAGCTAACAGAAGAAAATCTTAAGGAAATAAGTGTTCAAGTGACTAGTTTTAGCACTTTTATGCAGTGAGAAGGAGGAGACAGATGAGTGAGAGAGTATGATCCTGGAATCTTCCACTTAACTTCTATAGCATATTTTGTCTTTCCTTTGCCATATACCTTATAGTTTCTAAATATCTTAACTATGTATCATTTTTCTTAAACTATTCCTTATAAAATATATGAGAGAAGTAATTTCTAAGTGGTTAATTTACCAACTAAGTTTAAGTTTTTGCAAAAGGCTTAGAACTCTTTCTATTATATTACATTATTTCTTTTTTGAGATTCTTTGTTGGTCTACAGTTGGAGGAGATTTTCTGAGTTTTTTTGTACTCTTTTAATTCTTATGGCCAGTCTTTTCTCAATCTCTCCTCATTTTTTTTCTGTCTCTGTTCACATTTTCTATAGTATTCCGATGTATCTTCATTACACTTATGATAAATACACTGATAAGTTACTTGTTTTAATAAAATGTCGACATTCACATGTGGCATGTATAAACTAACATTTGTCTATAATGAATGGATATATCACTATCACATACAAGTGTATTAGCATTTTCATATGTACTTTATACATTTATAGTCAATGTCATATGTTTCAAATGAAAAAAAGATAAAATCAGCTGACATAGGCTGCTACTAAACATGAAGGTGGCTGTATGTCTTATGTTGCTGCAAACAATCCAGCCATTTCTCTCATAAACAGTACGTAAGTTTGATGGTTAATTTTCACATGAGTGCTATTTAGAAAAGCCCACATAAAATATATAGCTAGGGTTATAACTCAGGATTTTTGATTTTTATTATAGGTTATCTGATTCCTTCTGTTTATTTTTATCTGGTTTAGTTTTGCTTCAATTGTCCCTCTGTTCCATTTGTAATTTTCTATGGTCAACTCATTGTTCCATTTTTGCCTATTCATTCTTTTTATTAAATCCCTTTTTGTGCAAACTATTCTTCTGAGCATGTGTGTATATATTGTGCATTTTGAGTGCTGGAATAGTATTTTAGAAGACAAAAAGCAGTGACATATCAAGCAGCGATTTATCACAACCCACAAGGAAGGCAATGAGGCTGCAACTGGCAATTGCACTGCCTTAATACTGCAGGTCATTTCACAGCCCAACAAGTAAATCCTACAATAATCCATCTTGGTGTGACAATAAGATGTAGCATCTTATATTTCAGTAATATCCTAAGAAAATATAGTTCTAGCGCTAAGTAGAAAAGAAGGAGTAAAATTTCTCCTATTGACCTGCAACATTAATGGGAACTGCACATTGTTGCTTCTCATGCAGAAACAGTTATTTCATAATGTTTTGCATTGTTATACTGATCATTTATAAAAAATATCTAAGATTTTTTTTCTCTGGATAAGAACTCTCACTGAATAAAGCATAATTCTTATCTACTGGAGGTAAAAAAATTGGATACAACAAAAGTATCTGCCTCCTATTAACCTATTGCTCAAGGTTGTTTTAATTTTTATGTCATTAACATCCTTAAATTTTTTAGTGATGTCAGAGCTACTTAAGCAAGTATCATGTCTGCTTTATCCTCTGTGGTTCACTATCTTGGACAGAACATACATGAACTCATGAAGTAGGATGTTTTCTAGAATTTAGGTTGAAATGTGGTAAAAACAAATAACTCAGTCAAAGAAATTTAAGTCACTGATATAATTCATTAAGACAAAGCCAACCTATCTGTAAAGGTTTCTGTCCTTATAGATATCTCTTAAGAGTACTTTAATATATTTTTGTTGTAATTTTATGAGGGCTTTTTAAATTCTGTAACTAACAAAACCATATTCACCTCAATGGTCAGATTTTCATAATTATGTGTATTTCCATAAATATCTTGTGAAATGAAAAAAAGTAATCTGTGTCTACCAAATCATCTTAAGAATGCAAAGCTGGTTTAACATCACAAGTCAACAATACAATCAATTTCACAGTATTTACTGATGCATTCAATAAAAAAACATATCCCTATGATCATCTCAACTGCTGTAGAAAAGAAACCTTTGACAATAGTTAGCAGAAACAAATAATAATTCTATTCAAGGTGAGGCTATAGTACCGTGTTAGTGTGTTTACCTAGGTGCTCATTTTTCTGGGTTTTATCTCATGTACTGTAAAACTAAGGAAAGAAAGTTCTCAGAAAATGATGAGGAATATGTAATCTCAGCAAACAGGATGAGGAACTGATAACAGGAATATATTTTTTAAACCTGCTAATATTATAACTATATTTAAAAATCAATTTTCCAAAAAAAAAATCAATTCCTTTCTTTTTTTTCAATTTTTTTATTGTTTAAATTTAACAATGGTTATATTACATATTTTCATCATCAGATCAGTTTAGATTAATACATATAGGTATATAAGATTGATCAAACAATTAAACATTAACCTTTCTAAATCCACATTACTTTTTTTTTTCTTTTCCCCTTTCTTTTCTTTGAAAGTTGACATGTTGCATATTGTCCTCACAATCATACTACAGAATACAGTGTGTGGGCATTGATGTTGCTTAGAAAAACAAAGAAAAAAAAAAAAAGAAAGAACATATTTCTCTTTGGACTAAGAGGAAACAGATACATACACAGTCAGAGGTTTTGCAATTGCACTGGGCCACCAGTGAAGCTTGTGATGTTGGAGGCTATTGAATCTAAGCCTCCTAAAGCTCATCTCACCAATCTAGCTCT